>JARKIC010002865.1:0-44219 GCA_029378375.1 Mycena olivaceomarginata | reverse complement strand
TGGGACTTCACCAGGCGGATGGGACGCCGCCGAGGAGAGGCAGCAACGAATAGTCGACGGGCTTTCTGGCGGCCGCCGCTACAGCCTTGCATGCCGCCTCATCATGGTGACAGCCTTGCGTGTCGCCTCATCATGTTGCTGGTGTCTGCAATGAGCCCACATCATCTCTGGTGCTTCGCCCGATCTTCCTCCGTGATATCGGCCAGCCGTAGGACGTATGGGTAAGGCCGGGAAATGGGCTGCCGCTTTTCAGCAGCGAGCTCTGCCAGTGTTTCAGACAAATCACGGACTTTGTCTAATCGGATGGTGCAGAGTTAGTCAGAAAGAAAAGGGGAGGGAGACGGACACACCAGGCTTTTGAGCATCGGGTGTGTCACGTCTGTCATGGTGGTAGCAGAAGGCAGCTTGATACATCATCTCACATGTGTAAGTCGGCGGAACTTGATTTAAACTCGCAATGTGTATATACATAGCACATCTACCCTATTCCGAGGCGGACACCATGCTGCTGTCTGATATCCCATGCATTTCCGCCCTGGCACGAGTTGTAAAACAAGAGCACAACAATTAAAGTAAAAGACATTGCATATACTTTGCGCATTGGTCGTCCTTCAGCTTCCTGGCTTGCTTGCGTGTCTTCCTGGCTTTGGAAGCCAGCAGTTGGCGGTTCCTGGACTCACATTCAGCGAAACTCAATTGTAAAGCAAAAATAGCTGCACTTTTCTCTGTACTTGTGTGTGGCCTGTCGACGAGCATCCAAGCGTGCTTGAAGCACCTCGGGAGGAACAGTGTGGTCTTTGGCACACAGACACGCCATGCACTCCCTCGTTTGTGCGTTGCACTGCTCTCAGTTCCTGAAATATGTGTTCTGTGTGCAGACCGGTATACCAATAAAGAACACGTACTTGCGGTAATAACATCAGAATATATGGACCCCATGAATTGCCGGTTCAGAATATCATCATAGCTGAGAGGTTTGCGGGGCTTGGGGGCAGGCTTGGGGGCGGCTATGTTGGGAGGAAGAGGAGCACCTGATGTGATTGACATCTGATGGCGCTCCCAGCCACCCCGGCAAGTTCCGCAATGCCACTTATATTCGCAGTTGAAAAAGGTTTCAACTACTGTACTTTCTCTCTGCGTCTGGGCGTTGGGAAAAATTGGGAGCAAAAAGCTACATTTATTTCGAATTCAAATATGCAAAAAACCTGACATGTAAGATAGTTTGATTTTGCGTGTAACTGTTTCAACTGAACTCAACCAAGGTTTACATAGGCCACAACAAACAGGACTGTTGAACTCACATATTTTTCTTACAAAGACGGTTTTTTGGCCATTCAAAGCATCATGTCATATAGATCCAACCCAGTTCTTACAGCATTTATCCATGCTGGGAGAAGTTTCAATGCTGGCTCCCGAAACCAAGATCTGGCAGCCTCTCCAAAATCTAACGAGCTTATACCGGACAGCGTCCATCATGCAAGGTTCTTTTTTTTTGGCCTAAAGGTTTGTATATGATCAAGTATGCCATATGAATATTTCGAGGCTCAGCGGGTTGTCTGTGAGTGGGAGGGACTGATGCAACTTTCACCGAAAGTGCGTGGTGAGTGCGCCAGATTCACATGGTGAGTGCGCCAGATTCCCATATGAGTGCTCCAGATTTTCAGACTTGGCGATGTCCTGGACAGCAGCAGCCTCGACAGACCTCAATGATTTGAAAACCACGTGTGCATTGTGTACATATAGGACATATAATAGTGCAGGTATTACAAAAACAACCCCTATGAACGACAAATACAAACCTCACCACGGTGCCAACATTGATAAACTTGAGTTGCGCCTCCTGGTAACTACTCGCGCTGTCATAGACAGCACCCTGCACTCCCAAAACGTTGAGCTGGCATTCGACACTAGAGAAGAGAGTTTGAGATAACTCAAATGAGAGGCAGCCAAATACTTACTGAGTTGCAAAAACACCAGGATGCACACCACAATATACGACGTACCAGCGGTCGTTCCTCTCGGGGGGAAACAGCAGCTCGCTGTCGGCACGAGGTTCCCGAGTCAAGCCAGTGGGGGCGGCGAAAGAAGAGTGCATGGTGGGCAAAACACAAGTCCAGTCATTGGCCTGCACTAGGGTGTATGCAGCTTGCGCCGCTGCGCGACTGGCATAGCCCTGCTGCAGGGCGGAGGATACGCTGCTAGTGGCGTTCACGACATCATCCCTGTATTGTGACGATGATCAAATTGTTGAACGGACTTGACTCACTGCGAGACACACCACTTCTTGAAGACGCCAACACAAAGTCCATGGAACACAACATAGGCCTTGCTTTTGGGGTGCCGAGGTTTGGACTTTGCCACAGCACGCACGGACGAGTGCGAGACCCCCTGAGTTGCATGGCCAGCCTCAGACCTGTTTCAAATATGCGCTGTAAAAAGAGTGCTTTTGGATGGAGGATGAATTCTAACTCACCACGCATTGGAAACTCCGCTTCTACCGGGCGAGTAGTATGTGTAGGTAGTGGCGGTGAAAGGAGTGTTGCGTGACGGTGTATGGGGTGTCCGCGGCAGAGACGAGGCTGGAGATGAAGGGGGTAGGTGAGAATGATAGGACGGTGGAGGGGTTCGTGACGTTGGGGGATCCAGTACCAGGAGTTAATGGATATGCAAGTTCAGGAGGGAAGAATATTTACCGTCAAGGGTGAGGCCTGCAATGATCTCATCGAGATCATACGGCGGCAGTGGCGCGTTGAGGGCGACCATAGAGTAGCACCGAGTCAAGCCTTCTTGGAGATATCCGGGGATCTTATTGAGATCTAATTTGATCTGATTCTGATCGGTCGCAATGATGGACAAACAGGCAAATTTATTTCAAGAAAAGTCGGACAGTCGTACTACACGGAAGGTAACAGAGTGCTAGGGAGTGGGGTGGTAGGGCCTGTGAGCTCTGATCCCTCGGCATAAGAATACGAGACCCATCTAAACAGATTTGATTTGAGAAAGTGTGAAAAATAATATGGAGATCACCTACCGACGCACCAACTCGTCGATGTGAGGAAAATCGGCAGGCAGAACGTCCACCACAAGGAGATCTTGGTTAGAGACAGCCGGGTTATTGGAAATGGCATGTTTGAATACCATCAGGTTGCCGTTGCACATCTTGTGTTTGCGTTGGTCAGGGAGGAGGTTTGCGACGGCGCGGTTAGGGCCGGGAGGAAATTGGGCGACGTTGGTGTGGTGTGGGCAAGAGACGATGATCGTGAACAATGCCCCAGGAATAGCCTGGTGGCTGAAGTGCGGTTTCGGGCAGATAGTGCACTGCGCTGGGCTCGTGTTACGACCGTGCAGTTTCCGGATCTTCTCCGGCTTTCCTCCGGCTATCTTAATTCGGAGCCTCGGCTCCAACTCGTCCTTTTATTCCAGACGTGACTCACACCCCAGCTCGTTTCCGTCTAAACTGCTGTGCGTCCGGCTATAATCCGTTGACGCACGCCCTTTGTTCCCAAATCAAACATATGACTTATGCAACTATGCTTCTCTCTTATTGTTCTTATTGTCTTTCTCTGTACTTATTGTCTTTACATACTTCTTTCCGCATTAGACTTATCTCCGTATTTAGTATAAATATGTATTATGTTCTACTGTATCTTTAGTTGAAAATTAATGTGCTTTGCCTCTGCATTGCTCCGTAGTCTGACTTCTGCTTCCTTCGTCGTCGAGCCAAGTTAGTTGGCGTACCTGATCTCCTACGTGGTATCACTTATGGCTTTATCCGTCCCTCCGGCTATTCTCCGCCCTCCAGCTATTCTCCGTCCTCTGGCTATTCTCTGGTTCTGGCTTTCTTCTGACACGGATATAACAGCTCGCAAAGAAGTTGTTGTCAAGGATATCTGGATTGCGGAGCGTGACTGCCTCGGGAGGGAACATAATCAGGCTCATCTCCCGACATCCCTCATCCCAAGGATACATCAGCGTCACGCGCTGAGCGAAAACGTCCTGTTACTCGCCGTGTTAGAGAGGAGGGATGGAAATCGAGAGTAACGCGCACAGAAGGACTCATAGGAGGACTGTTGTCCGGAGAGAAAATAGGGCCAGGGGGTGTAGCCTTGGGATTGGTTAGGCAAGGAGGAAAAAAAATACTGGTCCCATACAGAACCACTTCGTCCGGTGGGGGGGGGTGATGCAGGGCATGTCTTTGGAATTCGGGGTGAGCAGCGATAAGGATGAAAATGGTGGTGACTTACAAACATTTGAAACGTACTGAGTACGCTGAGCCGGGGATAACTTGGGTGCTTGTCGCATGTTCCTCCATTATGATAATGCCAAGGCCTGATTCAGGAACATGACATCATTTGCTTCTAATATAAAAGGAAGAGCAAAAAATAGAAACCTTAGATTCACACAAATATATCCACACACAATGTCTTTCAATCATATTGAATCTACGGTGTTCTGAGACACCATTTTGGCAACAAAGGACTGTGTGCATCTTGATTTATATGCTTCCACAAAGTGACCATTCCTTAGGGACAGAGTTTCTTCCGAAATTTCACCAGGCCCGTGTCGAGGATACAGGAGATACTGTAAGGGGGCCTGAGCCGCATGCTAGACCATTACACCAAAAGGAAGATAATTGATTAGATGGTGGTAATCAATTCCGCGGCTATATAAGGACATCGGCATTGTCGTAAACTGGCAGGTTTACAGATACCCACCTTCTTGATTCTTTTACATCGGCGACAATAATTAACACCAATTTTGCTCTTGATATGAAAGATGGCTATACTTGGTTGACCGATCACAACTCAACAGATCACTCTGGTCGTGTAGCGTTGTTCAACACAAGTGGCTTTGTCACTGATCTCTACCCCACTGTTGATGAATTCACAGGTACAGCACTTATCCTGTTTCTTAATAACTCTCACATTACATCCTAGTTCATGTGCTGGGCCGTGTTGTTCCATGCAAAGCATCACAACCACTGGATTGAATGACACCATCTTTTGAGACACTGTCAATGCAGTCAACCTTGTATCTAACTTTATGCTTGGTTCTGGTCCAAACATTACGCTGTTGCCATCTTCAGTTACACTGGGTGGGCTCTGCAGAGGCATCACAGCCACGACTCGAGTGATGACTTCAGCTGAGCATAGCATTTCCTCAGTTGTGGATATTCCCACTCAGTTGGATGTTCAATGGTATGTGAAAGCTTGGGTAGAGATGGGAAAGAGAGGTTTGTGTACACATGTTATGCCCATGCACATCCGGAAGCGTCCGGACCGCCCAGACACTTCATCCATCCGATCTGGATCCTTGGATCTGAACTTCCCAGAAGATTTGGGAGTTGGGAATGTCACAAATCATGCTGCCATCAATGCCCCAATCAATGCCATCGGCATGCGGCTTACTTTTGCAGACTTTGAAATGGGCTAGAACACGTCAAGCCATCAATATGCGACAACCAAACATTCACACCCACCGTCTCATTCCTCCTCCTTTCTTCCTCCTCCTGCCAGTCTTTCTCTTACGTCTCTCAACCTCTGTCCCGCCATGTCCCTTGTCACCGTGAATGGAAATCTCTGCCTGCTATGCGGTAATCAGTTGGCCGTCAAGGTTACCACAGGCGGACAAATGCCTAGCTCAAGATTCTTCCGTGTACGTGCTCCTATGCTTTTCTCCTTCCTGTCCAGACAGAAACCTACTGTATTCAGTGTACAAACCCACATAGCACTGGGCAGCCCTATTTCCACCGCTTTCTGACTACCTCAGCACCAGCAACGACAGCTAGCTCGTCTCTCACCATGGCTTCTCCACCGTCCTTTGCGAACCCTCCCTCTTCTGTCACCTCTGTGTCTAGGTGACGAATTTGTCCAGTGCCCAGAGGATGCCAATCAAAACGACTGAATCCCGGGTGCTCCAACGGGGTCTGCCACAAGCACTGCATGAAGCTTGGACCCTGTGCTCTGGGTGCATTATGTATTCACTCATTGTTATGTATCACCTTGTCATGTATCCACCATAGTTTGTAGGTAAGGTTACATTGTAATGAATTATTATAAGTATTCTAAGTACTACGTGCTACCCGCTCCCTTGGCTCATGGCCAGCTGCAGCAAGATTTGCAATGATGGTCTGGTTGCAAAGACGGATCATTTCATCTAGGAAAAAAATTATATTTAACAAGCAACATCTTGCAGCAGCTGACATAGCATAATATTGTTTGTGAGGACAGAGAGAAGGCGGGTGAAGGTCATTATGTGTGATAGACCCCAGAGGTCGGGGTCACGTCGCATAGCGGAGAAGACAGACATGGCACGCACAGAGCCAGTGGCCAGTCATGTTATGCCGAGGAGAAGCGAGTGAGGGCCTCTTGGTGATCCGTGCTATTGATGGTGCCACCGATCATGCCATGGCATGTAACATTCCCAACTCCCAAATGCTCTCGAACTTCTAACCATCCAGATGTGTTGTCTGTATCTCAGGCACGTGTTTGATCAACTTGCTGATGTGTCCAGCCTTGTCCGTTGACGCATGCCTTCGGGGTTTTACACAATGAAGAATTACTGAGTGTTTCCCCAATTCTGTTCATATGACTTATGCACCCATGCTTCTCTCTTATTGTCTTTATTGTTCTCGACAAATGTTATTGTCTTTACATTACTTCTCGTTACATTTGGACTATCTTTGTATTTAGTATAAATACGGTTATTACTCTGCATTTATCTTCAGTCGATAATTAACATGCTTTGCCCTCGCATTGCTCCGTTGTTTGACTTCTATCCTCATCCTACTTTGTCGCCAAGTTAGTCAGTGTACCTGCTCGCCTTCATGGTATCACTTTGCATCTAGACCAATCCATCCGGTCCTATTCATCTGATGTCCAGTCATCCGGCCGAGCTTCCTTTCATCCGGCCAGTCATCCGGGTTTCGTCCAACACAGATATAACAATACAGAGTCATAAATCTTGTTGGTCTTGAAAATGATTCCGAGCGAGTTCATCTTCATTTTCAGTGTGAGTATTTACTGAACTCTACCAGTACTTGGCAATTTGATAATCATATTCCATGTTCAATGATTCAGCCCGGAAATCTTGTGGAGATCCTTGTCTTTTTCTGAGTTGCACCTTTTGCCAAAGGTGTCAAAAAGGTGCAATGTCATCTTCATTGAGTGCTCAAAATTAGTGGTGAAGCTACTTCAGTGTGTTTACAGCTATTATATTGATCAAAATCTCAACATTAACAGAGCCTTCATTGTGTAGATGAAGAAGCTGCTGCTGTTTATAGTGCAGATAACAGAAGCAGTGGTCAGCTGCTTGGAAAGCGAATGCTGCCTGCACCGTTTGCTCGTAGTACTCAACCACGTATGGATGTTGACCAGCTTGGTAATAGTGTGCAGAAACTCAATGTAGACTCTCACTAGGTGTAGCAAAATTTATGCAATAATACAAAATTTATATGAAATGGAAGAAAGGTGTTGTCTTTGGTGGAGTACAGCCTTTGCAATGGATTTTTTATTTCCATCATGTTGCCTGTGAGGGCCTGATCTCTAGTCCCAATTGTTTGACTTGGTTGCAATTGTCTTTATGGCCTGATCCTGATGCCTGCGCAGAAACATGATTACTGGGTCCCAATTAGTAGAGAATCACTAAATACAATTTATGTATGTTCCTTTCGACTCTCCAATTTCCTCATGGAAATTTATTGCAACGGTTGGATGATATGCTCGATCTTGGTATGCGCAATTTTGACTTGACTGTAATTTCCTTTTATGGACCGATCCAGATGCCTCTCCAGAAACATGAGTTCTGGGTCCCAACCGGTAGAGAATGCCTAAATATAATTTATGTTTTGTTTCTCTTGACCGTTCAATTTCATTGTGGAATTTCATCACAGTGATTGGATAATATGCTCAATTTTGACTTGATTGCAATTCCCTTTTACGGTCCAATCTTAATGCTTGTGCAGAAACATGAGTTCTGGATCCCAACTGGTAGAGAATTGTTAAACAGGCAAGCACAGAGGTCTGGAGTCAACAGTAAGAACTCTGTTAGATTGCATAAGATGAAACTACTTGCCTGGAGTCAACAGTAAGAACTGAAGATCCAGGGCAATGCTACTCTACTTATATACCTATGAGGACAATAGAGTAGCTAGAACAATATGAACAATAAGAACAATAGACACAATAAGATGGCTATCAAGACAATAGAGACAATAGAGACAATAAGATGGATGTCAAGACAATAAGATTGTTATCAGGACAATAAGATCCCGATCAGATAAGAGGATCAGATAGGATCAGAGAGATCAGATAGGATCAGATAAGGAGATCAATGATCACGGATCACAGAGGATCAGATCAGATCAAAGATGCGAGAATGTCACAGTCCATTCACACACTCCAACAAGAATCACTAAATATGATCCATGTATGTTCCTTTCAACTCTCCAATTTATTCATAGAATTTTATCACAGCAGTTGGATGATATGCTTGATTTTGATGTGGCACCATCACCTCTCGCAGTCCCATACTGATGCCTCCCCAGAAACATGAGTTCTGGGTCCCAACTGGTAGAGAATGCCTAAATATCATTCATTTATGTTCCTTTTGACTCTCCAATTTTGCAAAGGTAAGATCTGAAGCCATGAAACTACGAAACAAGAAGGAATTGTCTTCCAGGAAAATTTTGCCTATACAGGCCAATGACTGTGGAGAAATAGACTGAAAGCCTTCAATACCAGTAACCCTGCTGGACTGATCACATTCAATTGCCAGAGCCTCTTTCCCCCCCGCAATGAGCTGCACCATCCATTCAAGAGCCAGTGTGAGACAGATCCCACTGGTGTTCATCTCCAGCCTCTTATTGTTGATGTATAACACACTCTTCTTCGCCATCTTCCCCTCCTTCTTGATCATCTTCTGCATCCGAACATTGGGGATCTTTTTAGGTTCCTCATCATCATTGTCATTGTCCACAATGTTGGGTTCACAGATGACCAAAGCTTTCCCTGGACTGGGATTACGAGTCGAATGGATGACCATCAAAACATTTGAATGAAAATCCTTGTCCAGCCATTCTGCAATTGTTTCCGTGACGGGGGGTGACTCCCAGAAGCACATCAATGCCAGTGTGATAGGGCATCCTTCCCTTTTCATCTCGAAAAATTGTTGGAGTGAGCCAAACCCTTTGAGCTGAGGGATGGCATAGTGTCCTTGGTCCTTGAATAACACAGGCTTATCATGGACCTGGCCCTTGATCAGATCATAAATATAGGGAGGAACTGAGGCACACCTTGAGCACCTGTTCTCCGTTCCCAACGACTGCAGCAATCATCTCCATCTCATCCAATATCTTTCCTGCATTGATGGCATGCTTGCCTAAATTCGTTATTAATTTGTAGAGGAGCCCCTCAGCAGGTCATGTGTACCAGTGCTGCCGTTATCCTCGCCATCTACTGCTGAGGCAACAGCGAGAACACGCATATCATCGCATGAGAGAGGAGCTGTCTTGGCCTTTTGCAAGATGTTCTTGATCTGCTGTTTTGGAACAAGTTTGTGCTCCTCAAGTGAATTCATGAAATTTGCAAGCTGAGTAAACTCCTCAGCTGAGAGAACCTGATTAGGGTCTTTGCAATGAGATCGAGGACAGATTGCACCAGGGCTTCCTGTTCTGCTTGAGTAAGAGTAGCAGACATGGTGATGGAAATAGAGAAGGAGGATACATGGATTTGATCTGTCATCATGGATAGCCACCACCTAATATTTCCAGTGTAGCTGGTGGCATTTCTATCGGAACAATTGGTGTCTTCAGCTCAAATAAAATTTATTGAGGTAGTACTTAAATAACAGCCCAAGTTAGGCAGGACTAATCCTTAACTGCTACTTGCAGATCAAACCTGCAACGGAATTTTATGCAGTGTAAGAGTAGAATAGACTGCAGGCTTTTCTCCCCATTTCATCCCTTGAAGCCAATCCAGCAGCAGTCCCTATCCTAATTGCCTTTCCACCATGTTGCTTCCCATCATGTTTGTACCACTCAGTTTCCTTCAGTATATGAGATGTATAATGTGCGCCCCCCAAATAAGAAGAGCATAAGTTGCATCTACCAGGTTAGAAGATATTGTTGGCTTAATTTTTAACATATTATCATCCACCTCTTCTGGAATATCCATAAAAATCAGAGCAGGCTCACTACCACTTGAATACTTGGTTTTCATGACAGTTGAGTTCTCAGAGCAATGACATGCTTCAGTTGCATCCTGTATGATATCCTCAGTTTTTTGTGATCTATAGCAAGTTCCATATTCGAGGGCATTGGTCCACTGCTGAGTGGTAATGACAGCCGCACCATAGTTGCTGAGACCATGAGCGGTTGCATAGTTATTCCACACTGAGACGGTAAGGATAGATCCTAGACTTGAGTTCCACAGGCTTGCTGATTGAGTCTTGTGACAATTTTGATAACCTATTGATTGATAAAAGGTTACATTATGAACATTCACCAAGAGTGTAATTATTCGGTCAAATGAAAACATATTGGGTCCCCATTGAAGAAGATGAACATCTGCCTGTAATAGGTGAGTCTGCATTATATTTCGAACATTGTTAAAAGACTGTACTGAGCTACAGTCAATTTTGGCAAATAATTTGTATAATGATGCAGTGAGATGGGAGTCATTGATCAAGTATTGAACACCTGTAACAGGCAAAGAATCCAAAATGACCAGAAAAATACTCATTATTACATCATATGCACAAGAGTAATTCACGGAGTCCCAGGATAGCAGAGCAAATGAAGGTGCAGGATTGAGTCCTTCACAGTCTTCTTGTGGAGTTTGTTTCTTGGAATTCTTTTGCCGTTTAAGTGATGATTCTTTGGGGTCGCTTGCTGCCTTGCGTTTATTTTTGAATACATTGAACCGCAAATTCTGCAGATTTGCTTCAAAACCCAAAGTATGCTCTGCATCAGGCACTTCCACCAGTGGTTCATTCAAAACTTGGAGCATACTCTTGTGTTGTGCTCTAAAGCTTCCAGCTGTCTACTCTCCAGTAACAATTCAGGGGGCAACAGTTTATTCAATGCACTTTTATCCACTTCCTTGAGGAGAATTAGGTCATCTCTGGTTGTCAGGCGCGAGGCTGATATATAAGCTGCAGAGCCTCCGATATTGAGATCTGTTACAACCACTGGTAGAGAAACCTATTTCATAGTCTGCCTGTTGCATTTTTACACGCACCCATTGTGATAAGGACTGCGGTGTCGGTATCGAAAGATATGTGATTTGAATTTGACTATGTTCGTCCTCTAGAGGGGAAGGTATAGTTGAATGATAGAGCGGAAGGTCGGTGCGCGAATCGGCCTTGTATGAGTGGTAGGTGTGTGTGAACGGTTATTTGTGGAGACCGTTCGTCTCCTAGGTGTGAACAGGTGTGGCGGACCTGTTATCAGTGAAAACGGTAGAGAAGATGTAAGTTCCTAGACCTGGTTCCCCGTACGAGTGTACTGGAACCCTAAATGCGTTGCCCTGTCTGCCTTCCTTTGTGCGCTCTTCCCCTTAGAACCAGCGCTGGAGATGCAATGTGTGTCGCACAGATGATGACACTGACGTTGTTCGGTCGACGGCGAGACAATTGGTCTCGTTGGCAGCGGACGGCGATTTGAATGTGATGGCTTCTCTCCGGGCCTGTTTCTACAGAGTGAAGCTCGCGAGAACAGTGATCCTAATCGAGGAAGCCTGGAAAATGTGACACCAGGTCCAGTGAGGAGGGACCCTGCTGATAGAGGTGTGAGAGGTGAGACACCGATGAACGAGCAAATGTAAGATGTGTGGCCTGCCTCTGGTAGGGGGCGAGGAGGGTGCACGAGAGGTACAAGGTCGGGAAAGGCTGGTAGTACCCCTTTAGATTGAGTTGAGAACGGTACAGAAAGTGGGGAAACACCCCAAAAGCTACTTCTGCAGGCCAGAAGGTACTAACTACTCCTACTAAATGCGCTCCTTTTATACCTCCTCGACGACTTCCCACGTTTCCAGAGGTGCCATGCAGGTCACAGGTGTTTCTGGGGGGCACGGAACGTCATGAGGTGTTTTGGGGTGCATATACGGCAGGAGGCTCAGCGCCTCTGCTGAGGAGACCGATCATCTTTGGGTGCGCGCGAGGCACAGCGAGGCCGAATGACCTTGGAGTACGTTTGGAGCTTCAGGCACGGCCTGGTGGTCGTGTTGGTAGGTGCTGGAACGTTCAGGAAAGGGGAGAGACAGACGGTCTCCCTCGGCTAGTCGATGTGTCGTGTAAAGTGGGGGACGGGCTGTGTCGGGATATCCTCTGCCTCATCCGATGGGGCGGCGTCAGGCACGCGGTAGGTCCGGTGCGAGAGATCGTCCAGGAACGGAAAAGAGAGAAGGTCGTCCATGCGCCACAGAAGGGGACTGGTCGTATCCTGCTGCTGGACACCGAGTAGTGATGAACACAATCCGTGTGGTATGGGAGCGCTGGGTTCGTTGGAGATGCATATGCGGAGGGTCACGTCGTAGGAAGGCATTGAGAGTCCCAGATCGTGGGGTACGGGTCATATCCTGGTGACAATAGTGCAGGAGCGAGCTCTAATAGTGGGGGAGACAATGCGGATGGTAGGGAGAGCATTGGTCTTGCTCGGAAGCTGCTTCCGGTAACGTAGAAACCTGTTTAGGAAGATCCGTCATGTACGTCCGAGCTTATCCCGTTACTCATGCAGATGGTTTGCAGGGGCCATGAGGCGACGAGTGGCGCATAGCACACTCGGAGACCTCACACCGTTTGGGCTCATCGTTCTCAGTCAAAATACCGGGGATCTTTGTTGTGAAACTATAATCAATTGGGGTTAGAAGTACATGTTTCTCTGGTAGATCTGGCAGGTTGGCATAAGATTGGGGAAAGTGAACCAAGGACCACTTCAGTATATTCAGCCAGTTATTGTCAATGTCAATCACAAAATTGGCAATTGAACCTTGTGAGCCATTTGCAATACCAAGTGGTGGACATGGATTGTGGTGCCTGAGAATAACGGGCATTCCACGATACACTGAAGTAAATCCAGGCTCCACTACTTGTGAACGGAGATACATCTAGACTTAACAAAAAAATTTGAACTCACATGTCATCTATCTCCTTGCCGTCAATGTGATCCCGAGCTGTGCAAACCACTTGCTCAATGCATTCCACATTTGATTTTGCATCATTAAGAGCCTCATGCTCTCAATTTGTTCTGACAATGAGGCTAGCAGAATAGTATCTCTCATCATCAGGTCCTAGACAGATACCATTGGGATAAGCTTCAGATTTTATTACACGCGAGTTGAAAAGTTTGATATCTTCTGTAGTACATTGTCGTTTGTGGAGTCACTGTACTGCTGTTGTGAAAGGCAAGTCACCACGTATTCGGTTCTGCTCAGTTAATTCAATCACTGGGTTGACTTGCTTCCAGGCTAATCTCCTAAGCCTAGCCATATATTGCTGCTCCGTCAATTTTTTTGTTTGTGAGTATGGCATGACTGGCATGTAGAGGGTGTTTGCTGCACAAGAGGGAGTTGATAAAAATCCCCAGAGAGAATTAAGATTACTCTACCAAAAGGGCGAGGATCCCCTTTGATAAATTGAAGTAGCTGGCCGATCTCAGCAATTAGTTCAGTTCCTACATTGCACTGTGGATGGTGGATTCCTTGATTAATACAGCACAACTCCCGAGAGGAGCTGTGAATTTGATTTTATGTGCAGCACCATATAACTCCATTACCTTCTGGACTGTGTGGACTACATAAGTCTTGCCAACACCTCCAGGTCCTGACATGAGCATTCACAATTGTGGTTGATCTGCCTTCGGAATTTTTCTTGCTCGCACCTCAAGCACCTCAAAATAGCTTCGAGCAATAATTTCAAAAGCAATATTTTGTTTTTCATTCAATTCCCATTCTGCAGAAACCCAAGCTAACACTGCCTCTGGTATAATGCTTGTGAGAGATTCAGTGTCATGCAGCGACTCTGTTTTAGCTTCATCATTATTGTTTGGTTGAAAACAAAAGGCAGCTGACAACATATTTTCAGAAACCTTTGTGATCTAAGAAACGATTCACCACTTTCTTTCAGTTGTTTTTTCTAAGTCCTTGATTGTTGAAGATGAAAAGGACTGTTTAATGACTTGTGTGTGAGCAATATCTTGATCAGACTTGGGATGAAGCCACTCCGAGACAACAAGTGACTGCAGCAGAGACTGAACCTTGGGATCTATGGTCTGACCTGTATTTTCTGTACTCGAGGTTTCATCAATTTCAAGCAAATCAGTAGAATTGATTGTTTTCATAGAACGAGTCATCGCTTTGGATGCCTTTTGGACAGACAGTTGTTTTTTCATATGTTCTGCATCCCTCTTATCCTCACACTCGTGAAGAGCCTCCCAATTTTCAAGAATACAAATATTGAATGTGTTATATCCCATTCTGACCTTGGTCCAACTCCGGACCAGTTCCTCCCACCAACTCTGGACTTCTGGTTCCTCGGAGTTGTGCTCTGGAGTTCGCTGGACTTCAACTCCGTCCTCTGGACCCACATGGGTTTTTACGCAATGAAAGATTACTGAGTGTTTTCCCTTTTTATCTGTTTAACCATTTAAACAGGAACCTGGGACTATGCTTTCCTTTTGTCTTTTATGCTTCCATCACCATGCTTCCACATATGGCTTATTACTTATTGTTAACTTACTTCTTTCTCCTTCCGTAATAACAGTTAGAATACTTCTATAAAATACTGTAGATACTCTCCTGTATGTCAGTTTGATTATTAATGTTCTCTCTGAGCCTTAGCGCTTCACCTGTGTTATACTTCCACCTCCTCGCATCTTTGCCTATTCCGGCAACTCTGGACTTGACTCTAGTCTCAACCTCCGCACGGACTTGACCCTCGACGAAGGTCTACTCAATGTCCGCAACTCTGACCAGGCTTCTGGTGCTCTGCCACCAGTTCCAGACCTCTGGTTACTCCAGAACTTGTTCATGAATTATCTATACGAATAAGGATCCTATCAGTCTCTCCTGTTGTCATCTCCTCTGTCCTTCAAACCAGCACAGCAGTTAACACTCACCCTGCGCCTCAGTGGTGTTGTGTCTTTGATATCTGTGATTGTGGATCTAGTGTAAGGGATCATATACTTACTTTATTTACTCTTTACCTACAAGTCACATGTATTTCGGTCACCTGATCATTATCATCTCTTACTACTACACCAATGCGCTCAAAGCGCCTCACCAGCCCTCTTTCGAGGCTCTGATAGAGGCACGAGCTCTTATATTGCCTTGCCTGGCACATACACTAGGCACTAGGCGACCCTACTACATTTATTCTTTTCACGTCACACTTACGTCCTTATCACGACAGGTCATTATGGCCTACAGTCTGCTTAGATCTCACAGATATCCGGAGTTCTAAGGAGCCTACTGTACAGGAGCACGGAATATCCGGCTCTTGGTAGTCTCTTGAAGAGTATAGACAGCGGTCCACCACTCAATAACGCTTGATCCCCACCAGGGCAAGCGTACGACGTTTTCCCAGTAGTAAGCGCTCCTCAAGCCTTACAAAGTGGATGAATCCGGAATGTCGGCCCCTCCTGGTCAGATCTCCTTGGATCGAGTTCTATAATGCCCAAAACCACTATGGACTGGATCTGGTCCAAGTACACCACATCACCCGATCCTGCGGCGGGCATGCAATCTCTTAACCAAACGTGCTCCGCACTCACCAAGCACGTTCTCTTCCCTTCACACATCATCTTATCTGGCGGCAGCTTCTTGCTGCAACCTAAACTCGCCGAGATACTTGTGGATGTCGTTCCTCTGCTTGGTTGTTTGCTCGATCTTGCAATGCAGCAAGCAGGACTGTCTGGCTTTCACGACTTTTGCCAGGCAGAGCTGCAGGTTCTGACATGCACTATTGGGAAGGACCTCGCTACCCAGAATCAAGTCATATGGAATTGGATTCAGCTTGTCAACAAGGTATACATTGCCATGGTCGACCTGAAGTCCCTCTGCTTTGGCCACCCAATTCACATCCTAGGTCGCGAGCGCCCCTCGCAGATGCGCCACATCCTTACGGTGCTCCCGCCTGCGCTCCACGTCAAGCTTCCGGTCACCTTCCTTCGGTCCTATGGAATTGCGGTTCTCCCTCTGGCTGCAAACATACAGGATGCCGCACAACAAGCCACTGCAGCTCGCGAATGCGAACGAATGCGCTTGCAAACACCTGTGGACAACACCTGCACGCCGCTATGCCTCGGCAAGGCTGGGGGGCCCGTGATTCCGCGAGCGCCGCCCATTGTTGCTGACACTGTCAAGTGTGTTAGTCTGGCTCCGTTACGCACGGTAGCTATAGACACACCTCGTCTTTCCTCCTCAGGCACAGTCGTGGCAGCCGATGGTTTTCTTTCCGGCGCTGAGGAGCGAAGCGACAAACAGCTATGCGCAAGTGCGAAGCCTCAACGGGGGCAAGATCGTGCGTGATCGCCCCCGCGAGGCGAGTCCTCTCCATCCTTGATTCTGTCCATAGCTGATGTTCTTCGTGAATACTCGGATGGTGTCGACCCCGTCTCCCGCCGGACTGCCGCCATTACTGGCAAGAAGACCTTGGACGCCGAAGACATCGTGGACTGCGGCGATGACTGTGGCCCCCCGTACGTTGGTCAATTCGGCCTGGAACACAGGTTGTTCATCAATATGGATAAGACGGTAGCGGATTTCCAGTCGTTACTCACCCGTGCAGCGTCCCTAGGCGGCAGAAAATCTTCTTTTATTGTCGACCCGCACCGCCTCTTGATGAATGCACTCAGAGGCTCAGCTGATCTCGCCACACTGCACATTATGTGGGACGGGCTGGTCGAACAGATATGTATTGCGCAAAACATCATGGAGTTCTACCGGCTGGGGCACACCACAACTGATTCTGTGTGTCAAGCATGCGACGCGGCGGCACTCCAGCAAATGCAAGCATTCAACAGGGAACTTGCTCTCTGTGAACGTCGAGCCATGGAGGCACGGATGGGCCGCGAGCGTCCCGAAGTCACACAAGCAGTAGCCATCGCGGTCTCACCTCCGGAGAGGTCCCCGCTACCGCCTGCTGCGTGCGCACCCATCGCTGTGAAGCTGTCTCAAGCATTGGGACGTACACCTACGCCCACAGCGCCCGCCGCGGTACCAGTCATGGTGAAGGATCCTGAGCCTGCGTGTGCGCTCAAATCCGCGCCTTCCTCACGCTCTAGGAAGGACATCAGCGGCCATGTGATTACAGAGGACTCTCCGGCACCCGAAGACGCACCTGAGCCTGCGGTGCTCGCCGCGATAAAAGACCCCCCGAGTGAGCTATCATGCAACTCGTCGGCGTCTGTTGCTGCAGTGCCGCGCACATTGTCAGCATCTTCGGCAGACGAGCCAGCATTCGTGGTGATGCACAAGGACGCTGAGGAGCGAGACGTTGAGCCTGGGAGGCTGGAAAAGGATGCAAAGGAAACTGATCAGCGATGTTGTAGCCTGACCGAGGAAGCATGCACTCTGGATTTGGTCAAGCTCGCCAGCAGCTCATCTTCCATTACTCCCTCCCCTGGATGCCGCTCGTCTACTGTCCCCTCAAGTGTTTCTCTCCCGTCCCCAACGTCGGATATGTCACGCCCTGAGGAGGCGCACATGCTCTCAGCCTCGTCCACAGACGAACTAGTGTCTGTGCTAGTGCCTGACGATATCAAAAACAGAGACGTGGAGCTTGGGGGGCCGCAAAAAGTCATGCCCGTGATAGATGAGCCGCGCGTCGTGTCGAAAGAAGAAGCACTCACCTTGGACTCGGTCAAGCGCGCCAACAGCTACACGCTCGAGCACGCTTCATCTCGCGTGTCATCTCTCGGCTTCTCCTCTTCCACTGGTGCCCCAGTTCTCGCCTCGATTATGGCCTCCCTGGATTTTGCGCTCGTCAGCGCGATCTTACAGACATTCACAACGGCGCACCTCGACAGCTCCTCGGTCAGGGACGGTGCTCTGTGTCGTGTATGGGAGCGGGAAGGAATTGGGACGTGCCCCTGGAATTAATATTCCAGGCGCAGGCGCGCGTTACACGCAGCTGATGCGAATTTTTGTCAGCTTTCCTACTTCCGTGGATTTTTCTTGGACACACCTCGAGATTCCACCCGGTCTACTGGATGTCACGGCTCCTCAACCTCGTTGACGGCTCGATTTAGAGTGTCACGAGGCACCCTTATACCAGCTATGGATTGCTTGCACCGGTTTTCTCAGACTTGAATCCCTTCTTCATTTTTCAGGCTCACCTTTTGTCTTCTCAGGTTTCTTGGATTTCTACATCTTTCGGATTCTCCGAGAGCTTGGATTGCGTTTGCGACGCTCGCGCTGGACTTTCGTTGTTTGGTGGAGCGAGTGACGAGGCAGAGGGAAGACGCCAAGACGCTGATCATTCTGATGGCATCACAAATTTGACGCCTTCCTCATCTTCTGGCTTTCTTCTTCTATTCGCGTTCTTTGTTTTTCTCCGGTTTTCCTCCGATGTCTCATCAACAAATTCATCTGGAGTCGGCTTCAACGCCCCACAAGATGCAAGCCTACGCCGTCTTCGCCTTTCTGGGCAATACCACACGACATGACTCGGACGCTCATAGCGTGGGGACGCGGCAAAGACGGGGCGGATGGATTCCAGCAGCACGGAGGAACACGGAGTCTCAACGGGGTTCTAAATCTGCCCCACCGATGCCATCGGACACAACGGACGCGATCACCCCCGCGAGCACGCACCTGGCCCTCGACAATATGGCTGCGACGAGGTCACAATGAAGTTCATCTGCGCCGCCACCACTTTGCGTATCACATTCACGACCACTCCGTCTCCCCGCTGTCTTCTCGCATTCTTTGGACGCTGGACCTCGAACTACGGCAACCTCCACCAACTGCATTCTCCTGCCACCATCGGGACGCAACCCCGGGCTCTCTTTGCCTTTGCAACGCGATGGGACGGGATCTGGACGCGACGCAGGAAAGTTGGACGGGTTTTGGTGCCGCAAAAGAACGTGGAGCTGTCCCAGGGGTAAAAACGCACGCGATTACCCCCGCGAGGCGAGTCTCATCTATTTTCTTTCAAACTTTCCATATTTTCACATTCCTTTAGTACTTTTCCTTCGCGGATACGCCTCCTACGTCCGGGCTCTGGATACGTATGCGTGAGCCCTCAGGAGAGGCTGCATCTCGGTCTTTCTAAACCTCCCAAACGCGCTACTTACCTAGTCACCGACTCAAGTAAGTTTGTCGACGCCTGCAGCAAGCAGCGTGTTGGGAGTTGGGGGCGAGGCTGGAGGCTGGTGCTGCAAATGCGGGCCTGGGGGCTCCATCGTGAGCGATAGCCCCCGCGAGGCGCGTCCTTTCTATTTCTTTGTGAATTCTCCGTCTTTTCACGTTCTTCTTACATGCTCTTTAGCTTGCCATCGTGGACGATACACCCGTGCTCTGCCACGTGACATTCCTCGGCCACAGCGCAAACGGGGGGGCGCCGAAGCGAGACATTCGGATGTCTTACATTGTCCCTTTGACACTCGGCTGTCTCGCTGTGCCATGCGTGCTCATCGGTTACACGGTTTCCAGCAACCACCTGGACCACGCAGCGTCCAACGCGCCGTTTCATTACTCTCATCGTGTCGGCTCCGTACCTTGGATGCCTCGCAGTTGCTGTTTCTCTTGTTAGCACGCCGCTGCACTCGGGGCTTTGCCTCCCCCCGATTTACCATCTCTATGTCTTCCGACTTCAGTGCGATTGCTCCGCGGCCCAGACACGCTGCAGTGCCCTGTCGCTGAACAAAGCAACGGCAACGCAGAAGTGCGGAGCCTCAACGGGGGTCGTATCACGTGCGATCGCCCCCGCTAGGTGAGTCCAATTTATCTTCATCCGAATTCTTTTTGCATTCATCTTTCCTTTACACACTCTCTTTCTCACACGCACGGCCTACCGTGCTCTCACCCACGTGTCTGTCGAAATGCGCCCGACAGGCGCATCCGTGCAATGCGCCGCATGCTGGCTCCGACGTCTGGCTCCAGCTTCAGTCTGGACTCCCTGTGGTCCCGATGCGCTGCACGAGGGTTTGGATTTCAGCGCAAGCTGGACGTCTTTGCCAACTCGGACTGCCACAGTTGCTTAAGGACGGTGGCTCGTAACTGGCGGATGGCTCTCGGTGTTTCGAGGGCGGGAGAGGCGATACGTGGGGAAAGGCACGAAGCCTGCTGGGGGGCCACATTGTGCGTGATCGCCTCGTGCGCTGCCGCTGTGTTGTGTCTGTTGGAGCCCCGCGCCACGTTCTCGTGCGCTGTGTCGTGCGTTACACACCCCCCGCACACAGCACTGGAGGATTCTTCTCGCCTCCTGTCGGTGCTCCGTCTCGCAGCGCTGCTCGCTCGCCCCGACCTCGGCGTGGAGACACATACCACTTTCGGTGCTCTGCCGCCGCTTGGCACCCGGTCCGCGCTATCAGAGCGAATTCAGCCAGGTCACGGCGCCTTGGATCTGTGTGTTTCTCAACGACACCTCGTAGCTGCGAGCCACCGCTGTATCTTCCTGCCATGTCTCGTTTGCTGCTCCGCGTAGTCCACAGCTCAGCCAAGTCTCGCTGGCCGTCCGCTACATCCGCCCTTCCACCAGGCCGTGCATTCAATCCTCCGCGCGCATCCGCCCTGGCCACCTCGCTGCCCTTGACGCCAAGATTGTGGTTGATGCACCGTGTCCAAGCCTCTCGACCTCGTCAAGGCTGGGGGGCCAGATTGCCCACATGCAAGCCCCACAGTGTCTCCTCGACTCTCGACAGAGCCTTTTGCGGTGCTCAGCATCCAGCCTCGGCCGTTTTATGTTTATGAACTGCCGAATCTGCGCTGCGATTGAGCTTGATGCTAATACATGCGCGTCCAAGACTTGCTCCACAGCTCTAGGGCAACATAGAAGCGCGAAGCCTCACCGGGGGATTTATTGTGCGCGATGGCCCCCACGAGGCGAGTCTACCCAAATCATGACCTGACATGAATTAACCTTTCACTTCTTTGCACGTGTTTCCGTCCACCGAGCGGTTGTCCATCCGCATAAGCCCTTGAAGAGGCAGCTTGATGATCGGCCCTCACTGATGCCAAATTGCCCACCCGCCCCTATACCCGCTGCACTTGGATCTATAGTGGGTCTGAGAATGATATATGGATGGGTTCCGAAAGTAGCCCGTCTCGCTCGACCACTGCACCAGACTACTTCCGTGGGGGGCAGGGTAGGGTATGGTATGGCATGATATGGGAGCAAAGCGACCACGAAGCGGAGTTGGATAGGTTATGGTATGGTATGGGATTGGGAGCAGAGCGACCACTGTGCGGAGTGGATTTGGAGAGGCAGCAGAGATGGAGACGAAGAGGATGCAGAGCAGCCCTCGGAGTTGGAAGCGAAGCAATGCAACGGAGAAATGGAGTGCAAATTTTTTTTCTGATCCTTTTTGTTCCCGCCTTCCCTCCCTCAACACATTTGCCTTGCAGCTGAAGAGTGGGGGGCTCTGTAAGGGATCATATACTTACTTTATTTACTCTTTACCTACAAGTCACATGTATTTCGGTCACCTGATCATTATCATCTCTTATCACAAACCACTACACCAACGCGCTCCAAGCGCCTCACCAGCCCTCTTTTGAGGCTCTGATAGAGGCGCGAGTTCTTATATTGCCTTGCCTGGCACACACACTAGGCACTAGGCGACCCTCTGCTACTACATTTATTCTTTCACGTCACACTTACGTCCTTATCACGACAGGTCATTACGGCCTACAGTCTGCTCAGATCTCACGGATATCCGGAGTTCTAAGGAGCCTACTGTATGGGAGCACGGAATATCCGGCTCTTAGTAGTCTCTTGAAGAGTATAGACAGCGATCTACCACTCAATAACACTCGATCCCTGCCAGGGCAAGCGTACAATGTTTTCCCGGTAGTAAGCACTCCTCAAGCCTTACATCTAGTATTCCAGGCACCCAGTTAACATCCTTCCTATGTTGACTATCTGTTCCTACATTTACTTCTGTCCCTCCAGTAACTCTGTCCTCTTCCAGTATCGGACAACCTCCCCTCCCAGAATCCCCCCCGTACCTCTTCTCCTCTTTCCTTCCCCTCAACCCAGATATAACAGAATGTGCTGAATTCAAACTGAGCAAAGACTTCATCAAATGATTCTCCCTCTATAAGCAACAGGTTTAAAATGAGCTAGGGTAAACATGGGATAGAGCAATGATGTTTTCTGTGGAATAAATGCTCTAATGACTTGTGAAATGCGCAGTTTGTGAGCCAGTCCAGTCTCATAATTAATTCTCTCAGTGATTTGGCACTTGCCAGCTTTGTGATGTGCAGGTTGAAGCTCAAATCTTTTGAATGCACCTATGCGAGAGCTTTTTGTGCACCGTTCTATTGAAAACCGATGAATGAACTCATAAAATGATACTTTAGATAATTCTGGGTCACGATAAAGGTAATTGGCAATCTGGGAGGAATGTACAACTTCACCAAGAGGTGTGACAATCACTTGCACAGGATATTCTGCTGCTGGGATCTTCAATATTGGTTCAAAGTCATCATCTTTCTCGGAATCCTCATCTTCACTCTTAATGTTTGTAGAATCACTTCCAATATGTGAGGGATACATTTTTTAACAGTA
Organism: Mycena olivaceomarginata; assembly: GCA_029378375.1. Taxonomy (NCBI): domain Eukaryota; kingdom Fungi; phylum Basidiomycota; class Agaricomycetes; order Agaricales; family Mycenaceae; genus Mycena; species Mycena olivaceomarginata. Next base: position 21,491 of record JARKIC010002865.1, on the reverse strand, counting down.
GCAAGTAATGTACCTGACATCATAGGGACAACCTCATGCGACATTACTGCATCACCGTGACCACAGATATACCATGCAGCCTGTTGAGCATGAATTTGTTATTGCCTGGTTAGTTGGGAAAGGCATTTGTAGAGAAGGCTCTTTGTTGCGGCAAGCGGTCCTACATTACTATCCAAAGTGTTTTTCTTTGCTACCACGGCTTGCGACAGGAGAGACAAGACATGATATGTTTTCTCATCAAACTTTGTGATATAATCTAAGATATAAAATATTGCTGCTTTTGCTGCTTTTCCAGAAAGTATGCATTTAAGATTGTGGTTGTATCTTCCACAAACAAGAATGTACAGATTATACCAGTTGATAAAAGATTGCAAACAACATTGCAAATAACACAATATAAAAGAATTGGCCTCTGCATCAAAGAACGAGTTTTTAATGAGCTCATGAGGGAATAAAAAACAACAGTCATCAGTATGGCCATAGTTGTGATATACAGGCCTGCAAACATGCTTTTGTAGCTTATTGCCCAAATGAACCAGTTCACTCAGGAACTGAGACCACTGTTCAAAAAATGCAGAGGAAAAACCAGTTGAAAGTTGATCTACAATGGGACACTGGTTGGAAAAATCAAATCCCTCTGCTGAATTCTCAGTAAAAAATCTCGTTTATTTTCTATCAATTTTCAGCTGGAAACTAGGTGGAAAACCTAAAACATTTTTACCACTTTTCCAGTTTGAGGTGAAAAACTCAAAAGAAAGTTGAAAAGGAGGGAAAAAGCTTTCAAAATTTTACCATGTTTTTTAGTGAAAAATGTCTGAAAAACAATCAACATTTTTTACTGAAAATTGTGCCAGAAGAATTGAATCTGCCAACCAGTGGGAGTGGTTGAATATTTTTCTGGGTTATTCTCAAACAATTTAAACCAATCTGGCAGTTCATCCAGTAATATGGGTGGTAGTTCAAAATGTTCAGATCTAGGCTCAAAATTGGGTGTAGCTGGCATACTTTTGATCTCGGGCAAATAATACCATATAATGTTCTCAAAGAAGGAACATACTCATCTTTTAAAATCTGCATCCGAAGCCAGTCGCTAATGCATTTGTGGTGGATTGAGTGCACCACGTAACCATCAAAATGTGAGCATGAAGTCTGTCTTATTCAGTGAGCTTGTTTACATAATACCAGGCCATCAAATGTCCTAAGATCCCACCTTCAACCAAGCTTTCTTGGGTATTGAAATCCCAACCAAAGAGGTACTTGAATATGCAGTTAATAGAAAACTCGAAAAAGTCCGCTACTGCAACCGGATCTTTCGCAAGCCGCTGTGCTCTCTCATTATATTCCACAAGAAATGGGAATCTAGCCTTGAGATCGACATGCTCATCGCCAAATATGACTTGAAACATAGGACTATGAACGGCATTCGGGTTGCATGTGAAGAATATCACAGGCATACCAAACAAACCCATATAGCTTCAAATCTTATTTCGTGAAAAGAGTTTGGATGTACTTGACCCAGGAATTTTTTCAGAGATAGCTTTGACCTCCTTCAGAAGCTCAAATACCTTGTGTTCCTCCTCCGAAATTTTCAATATCTGCTTCCCATCTTCGAGTTGTTTAGCTACTTCTAAGACGGTGGAATGGTCCAAGGTATACAGTTAACGAGCCAAACTGTCAAAACGATCTTGTTGGACCAGCATAAATGTACTTAGATGAGCCTTACGGTGTTGTAGTATATTAAATACCACAAAAATGAATAAATGGTGGTAGTGAACATTGCAATAACAGACATCAAGTAAATAGTTGGCTTGAGCTTCAAAAAAAACCTTCACAGATTGTTTCACTTCAAAACTACCAATTCTATATGGAAAAGAATTGGGTACATCCTAGGAAAAAGAAAGGGGTTGTGGTATTCTGGTACAGCCTGCCTGCTATGATGGAGAACAAGACCAGGTTGGTTAGGCTCCTTCTGAATGAACATGTTCCGCAAAGCAGAGGCTGTTGCTATATTACCACTAATGCTATTGCACTCATGTTCTCTAAGAAAAAAAACAGGCTCTCCATCCTCAGTATTTTTCAAGTCAGCAGCAGGGTGGTTATCAACACCTGCAGACTCCTCTTCAAATACTTGTCAGGAGTTACTCTGATCATCATGGATTATCCACTCATTGATACCAGGTAATATTGATGTTGTCTCCTCATATTGAAACAAGTTGTCCTCAGACAAAGGGATATCTACATATAACGGATTCTGGGCTGTAAACTTTAACCAACGAAGAAATGCCCAAACCTTATCACGCTGAATCCTAAAAAGTTTATGTATAGCATCAACTTTGAACTTATTGGGTCCAATGAATACCACTAAGATACTGTCATTGATATCTTGGGGTGTGCATAGAAGTTCAGTTGTGGTATTAACAATGTTCATTTCATGAGTGTATATATTGCCATGGAAAACCTTTGGTTGTTTGTTGTTGTCAGAGTTGAACAATCAAATAACATAGGCAGTTGTCCAACAAATCAGGTCAGAAAACTCATCAGGGCCTTGCCCATGGTAAAGGTCATTTTTTAATGCAAATTTCGGAATCTCTGACTACTGGAGTTTAGAAAGACAGTCACCACAAACTTCAATAGATCCATCGCAATTGATTCCTTCAGGGGTGAGGATCAGTCCATTAAGATCTTCATTCTCAGAGAATTCAAAGTTGGTTCAGATTTGTCTGTCTTGGTACCGCAGTATCTCAAGATGTTCTATTGTTATCTTTGAATCCTCTTGGGATGGGCTGACCGTTTTGATGAACAATTGTGCTTGCAAGAACACACACTGCATACCGAGCTGTAAGACATTGTGAGCCATCAAAATGATTCTGCATACACTTCAAATTTGTTTTGAGGGACAGAACAGTGAGCCAGTTAGTCTTGATATTTATTCAAAATTCTTGGTTAACATAGAACATGTCAACCAGTTGCTTGACTTGCCGCTCATGAATCTGCTGTATCAACAATGTTTCAGATCTGTAAATAAATGCATAATAAGATCTGCATCATATTCTCTCTCCCAGAATACGATGATTAGGTCTTCTTCTATTAGGCAAGTATCTGCAACATAATGTGATTAGGCAAGTATCTGCAACATAATGTGGATTGAGGCACCAAAGAAAAGTGCTTTGGTCGGTTGAGGTGATGGGTGCAGTTTTTTCAGCACAGTTGTTAATAATTTCTTGTTGTAATATTCACTGGCCCCAATAGCAATAGAAAGTTTGTCTTCAAGCAGACTCTGGGTGTCAGAGATAACACAAGGTGGAATCATCAAACATCTAGTGACAGTTTCAGTCAGGGCATCTGAAAAAAAGTTGAACATAGAAACTTCTAATGATTTGTGTGTATTATCGAGTAACTCATATTGCATACAGGTAGAAAGAGCATGAAAGTGACCCAGGATAGTGTCGATATAAAAGTTTTTGTTTCTATTTACTCAGTAACTCGGAGCTTTAATTGCTGCTTGGTCTAGTTCTTTCAGAGACAACAATGTCAGAGAAGATTTCATATGTTTTGTTGAGAATTCCAGCCATAACGGCTTGGTGTTGATACCGGCTTGTGCCTGGATACTCACTGCATTCAGCTCATTCACTTCCAAAGTGGCAGATACCAAATTAATCAGTGGGTGCTGCATATTTTTGGTGGCGGATACCAAATGTAACAGCAGGGGCTGATCATGATCAGCGGGTGCCAAAGTATTCAATGAGTACTGATTCATACTAGGGAGAGAGCAGGATGAGTTAGGGCAGGCTGGTAGTAGAGAGTGGAGCAGAATTTTCATTAACTCATTTTCTTAAGTACTGAGATATCACATGCAAGGCCAGGGCTGGAACATGACTCAGAGTTGGAGTCAGATGTAGGCTGAGATGATAATCAGACAAAGTGATGATCAGTCCAAGTGGAGCGGAAATAAATATTGATGAATCTATCACGTAAAGAGCTGGTTCAGATCATCAGATGATATATAAATGAGGGTGTGGCTTGCAGACAGTTGCACATTCCAGGCCCACAGAACCCTTCTCTGTAAACAGAGTAGGGGTTTATTTGCTGGCACACCCTCTGTACCATAAACCCTCTAGAGATTCAGGCTACCTTTGATAAGAATGATGTTTCAATGAGAAGCCACTCCCTGGAATGACTTGCCAGATCCTGGGCATCCTGTACATTCAGCGCATTGGTGGAAACGAGCACCACACCATCACGGATCTCCGAGAGGGTTCAATAACTTGGGGCTGACATGTGACAATCACTTGAGCAAACCTGCACCTGGATCCAATTCTAAGGACAGTTTATACAGTCTTGCATCCACCGTCAAAAAGGGGTAAGGAAAGGGTTACTTCCAGCCAGCAGTGCAAAATTTGACCCCTGTAGCACAAACGCTCATAGGCCAGATGTTGGGTATTGTTGATGAGCTGCAGCAGCTCATCATGTCATGCTATCTGGTAAAGTATAAGTGGGAGATGAACAAGTTCATCACAGAGTACAATAATGTCTTTGTATTTGGAGGGCTGGGGCCAGGTTTCAACAGGCCTGCAGATGAATGTCTCATCGGGTGTAGGGGAACTCAAGTTTTTCCATCAGAGGAATACAAGGAGATTGACACCCTGACTCCAGGGACGACAAGGGCATGTATAATGCTCAAGCTGCCCCAGATATGCTCCACTTGTGTTTTTTTGTTTTTTTTGGCTGAGCATCTGAACTGATCTTTGATCTAGGATCAGACCCAAGGCTGTTTATACTAGGTCGATTCAGACTGTATATATGAGAGACAAATGTCTTGATCATATATCTTATCTTCTGAGGCAACAACCTCTATTCAGGCTACCACCCCCTTCCTAGCTCTCATCAAGCCTGGATCAACAAAGGTACTGTGCTAGCCGCATATAATATGTGTGCTCCTGAGCAACGTATTGTCCTCATCTTGTATGGCAATGCATTCAGGGTCTCCCACAATGCAGAAGTTGTGGTAATCCCTCCGCTCACATTTATGAGCCTGGGTGCCCCCCATCCTCCACAAACTGCATATCCAAAACTTCAGCCAGCATGGCCACACAATCCTCGGCAGTGCTCATGACAGGAGCACGTGCCTTAGCCGGGAAATTATTTGGGGTATGCTGAATGTGCTAAATTATGCTGAGATTACCCTGGACATGACGCTTTCAGAACTTTTCCAAAAGCTCAAATACGTAGACGATAACAGCGAGATGCACACAGTTAGGCCTGACTTAGGTGGGAGATACAGCAAAGGTGATGAGGCTGTGTGGGCTCTTTGCTTAGCACAAGCAGCTCAACCGCAAGTTCCTTATTCCAATTACAAAGGATATGTATTGAACTATGCAGGCGTGCATCCGGTTCCAGCACAAATTGCAGGAGGAGATGTTGCTACTATTGAGTGTTGTTCTATTTGAGGCAACTTTGGCCTGCATTTGGGTGTACTCACCCACATCATTGTGGGTATCATTGAATATGACCTTGTTGCTGGTCAGATATGAGAGATAAATCTACCAGCTGTACTATTTGCTCATGATTATGCAAATTGTGTGGAAAGTCAAGGTAGAAGGCGTGGAAGATCCTATGATAGTATTGGAAACAGAGACAGATTGGTACATTTGTGTTTGTGTTGTCCAGAGTTGGACTAATCTGTCCAAGGTTATACTAGGTTCCCAATCATTAGAAGCTTCAGGACTTCATCCAACACCACATTCCCCTTACTTCCTCCGTCCTCACCAGATATACACCAAAATGATCACTTCTGAACTGCCTTTGGTGTTATCCAAAACCCCAGAAAGCCTGGATGATCCTGTTTTGGGAGAAGAACTCTCTTTTAGTGAGCTGCTGGATAGCAATTCAAAATTGATTCTGAGACCAGGGAGCCTGAGCCAGGTCTCTTACCCCACTTTTTCTGCCTGGGGATAGCAACAACCAGCTCTGATATTCCTGATGATTTTGAGCTTAATAGCAACAACTTTCAAAGCAATTTGGATGCAGATGGAGATAATATGGATGTTGAAGAACTGGAAAATGAGGGAAACAGCATAGATGGTGATCTGGAGACCGGGATGGGGGACGATAAAGACAGGCAGGAGGATGGAAGCACACACAAAAGTATGTTGGAGTATGTGAATGGACTGTGACATTCTCGCATCTTTGATTTAATCTGATCCTATGTGATCCGATCATTGATCCTCTTTGATCCCTTTACATCTAGTCCCTTGTTCCATATATGGATACTCCCTTGTTCCAGATATGGATGTCCCCTTGTTCTTGATATGGACATCTCTTTGTAGTTACTTATCTGGCCTTCCCCTTGTATCTTATTCTAGCTATCTCTTTGTTTCCATTCTAGCTACTTCCTTTGTTCCTGTAGGTATATAAGTAGAGTAGCATTGCCTTGGATCTTCAGTTCTTACTATTGACTCCAGACCTCTGTGCTTGCCTGTTTAACAAAGTGGGAAGGTGGCAGCCACAGAAGGCAGTATGGAACTGTCCTATGAGGTTGAGGAAATTCTCGAGTACAGGAAGAGAAATGGAGTATATCAACTATCTATATGAAAATTTGGCCCTAACACATTTGCAGAAGCAAATTTGGTGTGTCCGCTGGAAGGGGCATCAAGCAAATGAGGATTCATGGTGGCTCATTCGGGTACGTCAAACCTGTTTATTGAGGAGGTCAGATTTAAATTTCTGCTTTTTTTTTGGAAACAGTAAAGCAAAAGAGATATTTGACACTTATAATAGCTGGAATCAAATTGTTGTGCAAGGCAAGCACATTCGCTCACCAGAAGGACTTGTGGATGTCGAACCTGAGGCAGACCTAGCTGTTACCAACCCCAAGCTCGCCAGTCATAAAAGGAAACAGCAATAAGTAGCTCATGCAGAACATCACATCAAAGAGGAAGCTCTGCCGCCTCTTTGCCATAGGATAGACCCACCGAAATCATTGAGGTCAACCCAGATATTCCCTTATATGCCAACAAAGTTGCCCACATTACACATCATCAAACACTAGAGCTGCAGCATTGACATGGTCCGACCACAGAACAGGTCATCAGTCCCTATGCTCTTCCCGTACTGCAAACCCTCCCTCCCTAAAAAGAAGGTGGAGGCTCAATCACATCCCAGTTGTTAAACTGTTGGTTGACGATTTGATAGATCCTGATGACACGCTAGTTCTTTTTGAACGCTGCCTGCTATGATTCTTTATGAAGCACTAAGCAAAATGATAGAACAGCCAGCCGTTGAGGAGTCTCTGCGCAGAATTTTGGATAGGGTAAATCTATCCATAAGGACAGAATCTTGACCTAATCTTGACTTACGCGATTGGGGTCAGGTTGGCGAGTACGGTTGTGTTTGGATTTTCTCTTCGTCCTTTTCCTTCTCATTCTGTCTTGCCTGTCCCAATCTTTGTGATTCTTGTAGCTTATCCACCTTCATACTTAGCTGGCCTACATTAGGTTCAAGAATATAAATTCATGGAAAGACACTACATCCCACAGATCTCATACCCTCCTAACTTGTGTGTTGCTGATATTTAGTATGTATCAACATGCTTTGAATCTCTGAATCCATGTCCACCGTATCAAAATCCTCCAAACACATTGGTTGAACCCTGTACCCACACCAACTGTTCCCACATCCTCTCATCACCACACAAAATGCGTACAACCACCACCTCCAACTCGTACGTCTGCATCCTCCCCCACACGGCAATCCATGTCTGCTGCAGCAGCACCTGATCCACTGTGTTGTGTTCCCACATGCCACTGTACTTATTGTCCTCGTCCAGCTGGGTACAAATGTGTGGGGTGATGTTGAGTATGCCGTGGATGTAGTCGAACACGGCTACGCAAAAAGTCAATATAATGCCACTGGCGTCATTATCAGCTATCACAGCTTTTGGCAGGCATGCAAGCAGTAGTGGACACTCCAACAGCCTGAACAGAGATAGGTACCAGCTTGTAGCACCACTTTACCACACTACGGAGGTTCACATGACAATGTGTTCTCGTGGGTGACTTGGAATCAGGAGGGACTTACCTCTGGACCATTGCACCCTTGTAGTGGTGTGAAATCAGTAGCAGAATATGATTTAAGCACAGCAATCCATTGTTCTACGACACCCAGTGTTTTGCACAGGATGAGGCTGTAAATTCAGCGCTAGAGATGGGGGAGATCACGAGGACAATTGAGCACCCCCTGCACCGGCTCCCAATCCACCTAATCCAGCTCCTTCCCCTCCACATTCACCAACAATCTACTCACCCTAATTCAATGGATCCACCTGCTGATGTACCTCTAGCTGGGCCAGCACCTCCTCCTTTCCCCATTGGTGTTGCTGTATATTGTCACTATCATGGCCAGACAACAAAGGACAAGCCTGCTCTGGAATGGTGGAAACTGCATTAGCCAGCACTTGCTCCAGTTCCTGTTGCTGCTGAGCCAGTTCCTGTTCAAGAGCAGGGCCAAACACTGAGTTTCACCCTACCATATACTTTGACAGTTTATGAGTTGACTGGAGTCAGGAAAAACAAGATATAGACAAATTAGACATAGACTTAGAGCTTGAGTCTGGTGATGGTTATGAGTTCAATACTGAAGATGGGTTTAATGCTATGAAGATATTATCCAAGAAGCTTGCTTATAATGATCTTGAATGGCTTCCCCAAGAGAGGCTCGTAGGCAATTGGAAAAGAAAGGTTAGGCTCAAATCTCTTCTCATCATCAATATAATGAGTGATATTGACCACGCCCCAGTGTTGAAGGTAGTTGTTTGGTTCGGACAATCATATGACTGTTCTATTGTGTTGATACTGATCTTCTTATTGTTCTCTTCCTCATTGTTTTTATTGTTCCTATTAATAGCTTTCTTATTGTTCTTATTGTTACCCTCTCTATTGTTCTAGCACATATATAGCTAGCTACATTGCAATGGATCAGGGCTTTTCACCTCTTATCTGAGTCCATATGAGAATTCTGCTCTATCAGCACCCTATCTGAGATCTAGTGTTTAACACCTAGGCCCTATGGTCTTTCATGAGCATTGCTTGCTGTGCTTGCTTGTTGTGGTCCTACTTCACCACCATGCACCAACTGACAGCCCTATAAAGAACTCAGTTGTAATTGCGGCTCTGGATGCCTCTGCCACCATTATCTGCCTTAGCCCATTGTCATGCCTCCACTCTTTCTTTGACAGTACTGCTAGCGGGCCAATGGAAGAATTTTATGATTGCTGTGGCCCAGCAACAATTACAAGACTGGTAGCACAATTTCTCTAGCAGTATCTGCTCACTCCTATGTATCCAATACTAAAGGGAGGCCGCACATAACACAACTCACAGATAAATTGATCCTTGAGCTATGGCATTTGGTTCCTTGGTTTGGACAATAACATGATTCCTTCTTACTTATTGTTGTGATACAGATCTTCTTATTGTTCACCTTCTCTTATTGTTCTTCACTGATACTGATTCTCATTGTTTTTATTGTCTTTACCTGCTCTATTGTTCTTATACCTATATAGGTAGCTTCTCTTACAATGGATCTGTGCTTTTCACCTCCCATCTATGCCCATAATCAGAGCCTTTCGTCTGAGTGGATTGGCAGGGCAAGTGTCTGAATACAACTTCAGAAATTTAGCATCTAGAAGCCGCTGTAGGGTAGTAGTAGGTGTCCTTAGCAGTGGTCTATCACAATATGGACATAATCTTTTGGTGCATAGGAGCATCATGTCCCTTTGCTGGGGTTAGCAAAAGTGAGCTGGTATATTAAACAGAAGGTTGAGACAGCAAATTCTATGAGCAGATGGCTGTGCCTCATGTTTACATGATGTTGCCTTCCACATTCAGTTGCTGTTCACCTCTTTGTCTTTCTGCTACTGAATGGACAATGCATGCCTGGCATGGCTCCTAGCGACTTGGTGGATCTATGCACAAACACTGTGCTGGTGTATTGTAAGCACAGGATAGGAAGAGATGAGAAGTATCCCTGGCATTGCTCTCAGTGTAAGAGATGTAAAATATGCGCGTACTTTTTTAGTTTCTTCTTACTGTTAGCTCCGATCCGAACTCGTAACATATCATTTGTCAGTAGTTACCATGTGACGCAACTACACTTTACACCAAACCCCCAACCGCTTCACAGCCTTACCAGCCCTCTTTTGAGGCTCTGATAGAGGCCAGAAGCTCTATGAATTGATTTCTAGCGAGCGTTGACCCCTTTGTCCGCCACCTCTCCAATAAGATCTTTGAAGGGCTCCCATCCCGGTCTCCCCTCTCTCCTTGTGATAAGATCACAGTTCCAGGGTTTTTTTGTTTCTAGTCACTGTTCTCTGGGGCGCTGGACAACAGTAAAAGTTTACTAACACTTTTTTTTGCAGCTCTGTTGTGGCTATTCCTGCCACTGGCGATGCATCAAAGCTCACAGGTGTGCCCAGAAATTCTGTGCAGATGGTTGATATCCATCGCAAAAAGAGCATGTGGATCCTGGCTCAAGGGAGTGCAAGTCATGTGATATAGATTTTTGTGTTGTGTTGCCTCAACAATGTGCTGTCCTTTTGAGCTTTTGACAATACATTTATCTCCCTCAAAAGTGCACTTATGACCAGCTTTTGCTAATTGCTGCACAGATATAAGTGTAATTCCAAAGGAAGGAACATGTAATGCATGCTTGAGCTCAAGCTTATTTAGTCCATGTTTTGTCTTACAGGAGAACCAAATAGCTACAATTCCAATTGCATCACGCTGTGTATCATTTCCCAGGCGAACCTTTCTAAGAGGATTGAGAGTCTGGTATATACCAGTTTCAAACTAGTCAAGGTGCAGAGTCATAACCCTAGATGCTCCGGAATCAATTACTATCACCCATTTTGGTTGGCCTGAGTCACTCGACAAATAAGCAGAAAAGGCAGAGTAAGATTTTGCAGAGACAGAGGCTATAGCTAATTTGGCATCCACCTCCAAGCCGTCAGAATCAGAGTCAGAAGTGGTAGAAGGATTTGCATTTGAACTACGTGTCCTATCTGGCTTCTTTGACTTGGACTTGCTCCCTTTCTTGGTGTCCTGAGACAAGTTCTTCAAGTTACGACACTCATCAGATGAGTGTGTCGAGATAAATGCTGTGATATTTCTTGGCCTCTTCTGCAGTTGTTGCAAAGCTCTTCCTCGTCCTGCTGTGGACAAGTTGCGCAATCTTGTTGGATTGCGGGGGAGCTAGGCAAGACTGGTCTCGTCCCGGGGGAGTGTTGGAGTGTGTAAATGGACTGTGACATTCTCGCATCTTTGATCTGATCTGATCCTCTGTGATCCGATCATTGATCCTCTTTGATCCCTTCACATCTGGTCTCTTGTTCCATATATGGATACTCCTTTGTTCCAGATATGGATGTTCCCTTGTTCTGGATATGGATGTTCCCTTGTTCTTGATATGGACATCTCTTTGTAGTTCCTTATCTAGCTTTCCCTTTGTACCTCGTTCTAGCTATTCCTTTGTTTCCATTCTAGCTACTCCCTTTGTTCCTGTAGATATATAAGTAGAGTAGCATTGTCCTGGATCTTCAGTTCTTACTGTTGACTCTAGGCAAGTAGTTTCATCTCATGCAATCTAACAGAGTTCTTACTGTTGACTCCCGACCTCTGTGCTTGCCTGCTTAACAAATACCCACAATTTGACGAAGTGGCGCATCGTGCAGACGAGCATGATCTTCAGTGCCCTGATGCCCGTAGGTGAGGATGCCGTTGTCGAGGTTGTAAGCCACTCGGCTGGCAAACAGCCCCCACCCCTTCTACGTCCTAGTAAAGATAGATAAGTATGTCACAACCCAATCTCGCAGAATTGTAGTAACCTAAACATCATAATAAGTTTTTGCACAGCATTTGCGCTTGCCCACGTTATAGAAACAAAGTTGTCCAGAGGGATGAGGGTGAACTAGCTCGTCCATCCTTGCTCATAATCCTAAGTAGTTCAAAGTTAAAATCAAATACCAAGCTGAAAGCTGTAGAAAGTTGTGATTGTACAATTGTAATTTCACTGATATCATTTTTTTTCCACGTTGAAGCAGACCCATTTGGTTGGTACGACCCACCACACCGGAGAACGTATGGCGATCGGGCTTTCAAGTCAATGATGATGTCTTTCGGGACTTGAACACAACCATGCCCTCCTGTTCAATGACAGTCTGGTGCCAGATCTACTTTAGTGGCAGCCGTCAAGGCAAACACGACACAGTCGCTACCTGCGGTAGCAGAACCTACACTGCCCAGATGTGTGCGCACATTAGTGAAAGGGTGGGCAAGCCATATCTCTTTGTAAGCGACGGTGATTTCCTGCATATCCTTTAGGGAGCAAAAACAATACTTAGTTTGGGTTTGTTATTCCACAGGTCCCGGATCACCAAAAGCGGAGAAACCTCACAAACCCCTTTCAAGCTGTCTCAAAGTTCCCAAACCCTCAGCATACCTCTCAAGGGGCCTATAGCTACATTTTGAAACTCCCAAGGTCTTGCAAGGCATTCCAAGCCTCGGTGGGTTTGAGAGGCATTGGGGGCCTCACAAGGTGGTTCTAGCACTTGTTTCCTCTTGTATTCAATTTCTCGTATCACACTAGACTTGTCTTGGTCCGACCCAGAGGCTGGAGCATGTACGACCGCTTCAGCAGGTTCAACAACTTCTTTGACCATAGACAACAAATAATCCATCATGAAAATGCAATTTGAATAATGACATGAACACTAGGAATGTTTTTCAATAGCTGGAGGCCAACTTTGAACAATCTTTCTGTGGTCTGGCTTGAAGTTTTGACACTCTGAACTCTTGAGACTAGCACTCAGATGCTCTTGCAATTCTTTGCAATTTCTGTCAAATTCTCCGTTCTAGACGACGAGACTGTCCCCCGCCTCTCCCACACGCAAGATCCAGCGCTAGCAGACACTCCTCGCGGACCTTCGCGTGCGAGAACGCACCGTGACCATGATCATTGCGCTCTATACCTTCGCCAGGTGGATCATGTATGACGGGCTCTAGTACTTTGGTTCACGAGCGGTGGCGATGTGTGCCCTCTTTCTACCGATGCAACGGTCGAGATTGCCTTCCTGTTGTGCGGGGGTGTTGTTTGGTGGGGAACGTGGACATGGACGTGGCCACCGTAAAATGGAAACTTGGAACACGGCTGCATGCCCTGTTCACCACCGCGATGTCCTTGCTCTGCAACTTGTTTTGGCTCCACATCCCACGAATATTGTCTTCGCAGGCTCCCTATTTTTTTAGTCAGCCCAGCGTGCAACTGGAGCCATAATTCTTAGGCTGCCTGCACTGAAGTGGCCAGGATTTCAGGTCTCACGTGTTGTGCTTCCTGTGCTCGTTGAGCTAGTCCTGGATCAGTGCAAGCGAAGCGAGGATTGGCCTTCCTCAAACCCCTCTCATCTGTCTCTCCATATCCCCTCCCTCCCCAAAACCACCCCCACTCACACCCCATTCTCTTCCAGAAAAAATCCTCTAAACCCTTCACAAAGCCCAACACACAAAGATCGAAGAGATTGAAAAGAACCTACAAGACACATGGGCTGCTCTTGTGGTACGAGCACAGCGACTCCCCGTCTGCCTCTTTCCTGTTCCCATCCTCCAAACTAAACACAAATGGCGCAGGGCCCGGGAGGGCAAAGGATGCCGGGACGAGGGAAGAGGCTTCTAGTTGATCAAATTGAATTGTTTAGCTGATATGTTTTATGAAGCAGGCGGTCCACGATGGGATACAGGCGGATTTTATTAAAGCAGTGTTGGATGCTGAGGAGAGAGGGAGTGGACAAATTTCACCTTACTTATCACAAACAATAATATATATCTTTCTTGTTCCCTCAAGCTGTCTGCCAATGTTCTCTTGCTGCATTGTGAGTGGATTACGCCTTCGAACTTTAAAGCAGCAAGGGCTGCTCAATTCTAGTGTCGGCTGAAATATTATTCAAACTCTGACTGTGATAGCCTCGTTTCGGCATCATGTAGCCCCATGTAGTCGGCCACGGAACATTTTCAGCAGAAGTGAGCCCTATATTATTGTCATAGGTATATAAGAGTTCTTACTGTTGACTCCAGACCTCTGTACTTGCCTGTTTAACATCTTCTCATAGCAGTCCATCATTCTTGTTGAAGTCCTCATCGCACTCATACCCTTCTTGTAGCCGTTTCATACCTAGACACCATCTTGTAGCAGTTGTACTCGAGTAATATTAATTGTATTTGACCGCTGTTGGAACTTGGTCTGCCACTGCTCCTCCTTACAGTCAAACACAGGATCATCAAGAGTACAAGACCCTTGATTGATTCCTCAACAGCAAAACCCGGGTGCTCAAATGGGAGGACTGTGCCATTGTTTTGCCGAGTCACAATGGCATCTGTGGCCGAGTTGTGGCTCGCGCATACAAATGTTTGTATATTCTATATAAACCCTTAGTGGAGGGTGAAATTTGTTCATAACTATTGTCAAACTATAATTTATATCTGCTATAACTAATTGCATTATAGACTTAGTAAACTACTGAGATAAATCTAACAAATGGCTTTGTGTCATGTGGCGCACAAATGTGAGCCACATGCATGTAACATGATGGCATACTTTCTTCCACTGTGGTTGACACTGTTCTTCACCAAGTACATTACACTGTTTCAGGTGCATTTCAATCATCTCTAGCTCACCTTACCACAGGGATTGTTGAATGTGCTGTTGTGATTTAGAACTGGGCAAAAGGCTGCAACAAGTACTTTCTGGATAGCTTGCTCCCATCAGGCAGTTTCTTCAGAACAACTGTAGTGGGGACCACAACCCCATATAGTACAACAACTTGTGTGCTTGGGGCCAACCAAATTATGCCCTGTTAGCGCAACCAACCAAAACTGAACAAAAAACAGAATGGGCCAGGCTGAAAACACCTACAATTTTCAAAGGAAAGAAACATCCAAGAAAAGCATCAAAGCCAAAGGAACAACAGCACACTCTCCACGAAAAATTGCAGGGAAGGACCCATGCCTAGCAGCTCCTAAGGACCTCCCAGTATGGTTGGTTATTCACTGTCCAACTCATCAAAGACCTAGAAAACAGGACTCACTACTATGAAGCTCGTGAATACTCTGGTCTTTTCAAAGATTATCTGCATGCCGATTGTGCTGGAGATGGTGCAGTGGATTTTAGAGAACCCTACCTTGGTGTGGTTGCAAATTTGAAATTCTTGGGCTTTAGAACCAGCACTCAAGACCAAATCCGGGGCTTGTACATCTGCTATCACTCCATTCTGGATATGTTCCTCACACAGGAGGATTAGGAGGACCCAGGATTTCACCTACCATTCACTGAGCATCTGCTTT
The DNA here is from genome assembly GCA_029378375.1 of Mycena olivaceomarginata. Classification (NCBI taxonomy): domain Eukaryota; kingdom Fungi; phylum Basidiomycota; class Agaricomycetes; order Agaricales; family Mycenaceae; genus Mycena; species Mycena olivaceomarginata. The sequence continues at coordinate 6,105 of JARKIC010002865.1, read as the reverse complement.
CCAGCACCTGAAACATAGAACTGGATCAGGCAGACAGCCAGAGTTTGTCCAAGGCTCAAGCCAGACAGGGAGGGTGATAGTGAAGGATTTCAGTCTTACTTAGTAGGTGCTATATCCCGTCCTGACCTTGGTCCAACTCCAGACCTATCCATCTCCACTCTGCCAACTCCGGACTTCCGGTCCCTCAGAGTTGTGCTCTGGAGTTCGCTGGACTTCAACTCCGTCCTCCAAACTTACATGGGTTTTTATGCAATGAAGGATTACTGAGTGTTTTCCCTTTTATCTATTTAACAGTTTATAAACAGCAGGAACCTGTGACTATGCTTTCCTTTTGTCTTTTATGCTTCTACTTACAACTTCTTACTTATTGTTTTAACTTACTTCTTTCCCCTTCTGTAATAACAATTAGAATACTTCTATAAAACACTGTAGATACTCTCCTGTACTTCAGTTTGATTATTAAAGTTCTCTCTGAGCCTTAGCACTACTCCCATGTTATACTTCCACCTCCTCACGTCTCCGCCACTTCCGGCCACTCTGGACTTGACTCCAGTCTCGACTTCCACTCGGACTCGACCTTCAACGAAGGTCTATTCGACATCCATAATCTGACCAGGCTCCTGTGGTTATCCACAAAGCTCTGCCTCCGGTTCCAGTCCTCTAGTAACTCCGGAACTCGTTCGTGAATTATCTATATGAACAAGGAACCTATTGGTAACCTCCTGTTGTCATCTCCTGTGACGGTGTGTGGACTATGGACATGGCTGAGGACCACTGCGAGATACCATAACAACTTAGTGTACATACATATATTCTGTTAGCTCCTAGTTGTCCTCATTGTGTGGCAGCTGTTTGCACCCTGCCAGCCGCTCGTACTCTAACATTATGCCCAATATCAACTGCTTCAGGCATGGGACCATGTGAAGGCGCTGAAACCTACCTATAGGCTATAGAGTTGTAGACAAGTCAGTGCAGAGCTATATGGAGTTCTGAAGACTCAGCAGAAGTGCTAAGTCAAATGGGACAGTAGAGGTAGAACACCACAGAGGTTCTGGGGGACAAGTAGAGGTACTGGTGAAACAGTCCACTAAGATGCAGCCGTGGAATCTAATGAAATCAACTAGATAGCGAAGCGAACTAGTCACAAATCACAATCCAACCAAAATCAAAATCAAACACTAATCCAATCCTAATACTTGTGTGTATGTGTGTGTGGGGAAGTAAGGTACGTATCACCTGTCAAGAGGGTGTGCAATGGGGGAATAAGGCTTTGTTTCTATAGCAAACCATATGATCTGAGCACAGTGAATACAAGGGTAGCAGAGACTTCACACTGACAGAATATCAAGATTCAAGTAAACCCTTGACTGTTCAAAGTCTTCAGTTTCCTTGTAAGTGTCAGACCGTAGTACTAACTGGCAGATAGCCAAGAAGCAGAATAGGTAGGCAGAATTTCAGTGGACAGACACTTGACTTGTAACTCTCTTGCAAGTAAGCAGGAAATCAGAGCAAAAAAACAGCTAGAACTGACCTGCAGATCTTGGCATCTAGTTCATTGAGATTGGTGTCCTCATTGGAAAAGTTAAGAGTAGTTCTGCTACAATTTACGAGCTGCAAGGTTGGAAAGATTATAACAGAACTTGAAAACTCACTGTTCCAATACAATAGCACTGTTATATCCGTGTTGGAAAAAGGCCGGAAGACGGAGAATAGCCGGAGGACGGAAGATAGCTGGAAGGACGGATAAGGCCAGAAGTGATACCATGTAGCGGATCGGGTACACCAACTAACTTGGCTCGACAAAGGAAGCAGAAGTCAGAGCACGGAGCAATGCAGAGGCAAAAGCAGAGGCAAAACACGTTAATTTTCAACTAAAGATACAGTAGAACATAATATGTATTTATACTAAATGCAGAGATAAGTCTAATGCGGAAAGAAGTATGTAAAAGACAATAAGTACAGCGAAAGACAATAAGAGAGAAGCATAGTTGCATAAGTCATATGTTTGATTTGGGGAACACTCAGAAGACCTTCATTGCAAAAACCCCAAAGGATGTGCGTCAACAGAACAAAGCCGCACGCAACAGCGGTTTTTGACGGACACGAGCCGGAGTACAGGTCACATCCGGACGAGTTGGAGCCGAGGCTCCGGATTAAGATAAACAGAGGAAAGCCGGGGAATAGCCGGAAAGTGCACGGTCGTAACAAGTGCTTGCCTGTTTAACACTTCATCAGGCTTTCCAAACTGGTGCTGCTCAGCAGGGTTTGTGAATGCTGCAACACTGGATTACGAATGTCGTAAGATCGGTGCCAAACCAAATGAACATACCTGATTCAGATGGCTGTGAATCTCCAAAATTCAACATTCACCCATGGGGGCTACCAGAGGCACATATGGTGCAGACTTCAATGTAGACATCGGAGTCTGCAACTGCAGGCTTGCAGGTGTTGAGACACTGGCACTATATAAGGTACACACTGAATTGGAGCAGCGAGGTTCTGTGGTATTACATCAAAGAAGGTCACTAAATACAAGAATTATATTCTGTTTTGTATACTAAGGTCGATCTCCACTCATTGACCCCCTTGATACAAATTTAGAGCTGTGGAGGGTCCCGGTAGCAATATCTCTGGGGCTGAATACTCAATTAACATTCATATCAGTGATGCGGAAAAAAGCGGTCGCATCGTTGGTAGCTCCTCACTGTCGAAACACCAAATCAAGTTGCGAGACATGATGTTGTCAAATGGGATCCAATACTTGGTGTCAGGGTGGTCAGAGGCGAGGTGGTCGCCATTGTTGTGTGTAGATTTAGCTCTACAAGAGAATTGGCGGAACCTTGAAGATTCGGCTTATTCCTTATGCTTGATAGGGGTAATATGCTAGACCAATAAATCGAATATTCCGATCAACTGGTGCTATTATTAGACTGAGTGAATTCATGCTCAATCTTAAGACTGTGGGAAATTCTGTGAAAGTTAGGATTAACTGGAGAGAGATAGGTTCACTCACAAAGTGACTGATGGCTTGCAGATAAAATATAACTGATTTGGTCCAATTACAGCTACAAGTGTAATCTGAACGACTGATTGTGTGTAATGAGGTGCTCAATTACAGCGACTGAATGCGTGTAATCTGAGTGTTTGATTCTGTAGACTGTTGTGCCTGATTCAATTACAGCGACTGAATGTGTGTGATCTGAATAACTGGTTCTGTGTGCCATGTACTGTGAGGCTGAATGTGTGTTAACTGGTACTGTCTGTGCATAAGTCTGGGTTCAATTACAGCAACTCCGGTGTGTGTAATCTGAACATCTGCCTGTAGGAAAATCCTTAGTTCAACTGCAGCGACTGAATGCGTGCAATCTGAACAACTGTGTTCGTTCGTAATTCTGGTGTGCGTGGTTCAATTACAGCGACTGGATGCGTGTAATCTGAACAGTTGGTACTAAATTGCAGCAGCAATGGTGTGCAATCTAAAGTACAACTCAATTGACTTAGGTGGTGATTCGTGATTCACACAGTGAATGAAGGTTAAAGGCTTATAGATTTGAGCAGAGGAACAAACTCAAGTTACTAGTAGTGAGGTGATGAGGGGGGGATCTCCTCTCTATCTGTCTATGAGTAGCTACTAACTATAGCGGCCTTTTATACCCATTTCTTAGGCTTGGCAATGACATCATGGTGGAGCTACCCCCCAAAGTTATTGTGTTTGAGTGGGGAAATGACATCATAGTGGAGCTACCCCTGAATTTATTGTGTTCATGTGGAGTAAGTAGTGCAGACGGCGCCTTACCACAAGGTGTGATGTCATAATCAGGGTGGGAATGTATTGCCTGAAATTGTCAAAGGTCATAGAATCTTCATGGAATTGTGTGCATGATTCTGGAAGAGGTGTGTGCATAGATCATACTTCATAATTAAAGAGAGGAATGCATGTGGGAATTTGTAAGTTGAATGTGCCATGTAAAGTCTCAATGCCTTTGTGACATTTGTAATATTATTGGTGAGACAATTTGTGGTGGATGAGTGTGTCTTAAATCCCAACCATTTTGGGATACGACACCGTATGTAGCAACTGGCTGGTCTGAGGAATGGGGCGGCTTGTCGGTCGTCAGAGATACATCTTTTGACAATGCAGTGGTGGCCGTGCTCTTGTGGACTGGATTCATAGCACGAGGAATAGGACAACCAGATGGGCCGATAGGATATGGGAAGAATGTCTTTGGGCCTCGCATAGCTCGGAGAGCACCACCATCTTGCTCTTCGTCTGATTCTGCCGCCATTGAGTCGTGTAATTGCAGCAACTGTACCGCATCCAGATCGGCATCGCGCACGGAATCCATTGCTTGTAATTCTACCTACACTGGCTACGCTGCAGATATAGACAGTTCACCTGCATCTGTTTTTGCTCCTCAAGTGCATTCTTCTTTGTGTGCTTTAATTGAGTTTCGGTGATTTTGTTTGTTCACTGCTAAAAGACAATCTAATCATTTCGACTTGATAGTGCTTCTGCTACTGCTACTCAACAACTTATTGCTACTTATTCCACCTCTGCCTCTCCGTCGCCTTTCAAACGATCCCCATCTTCGCTCGGCGTTGAGTATACAACTCCTCTTAACCGCTATCTCAAGAAAAGCAAGCCGATTCCGTGCCCTGGACATCCCAAGACCGAAATGTTTGACAATACGACCCTGTCCCGTATACCCGCCAGTTTGCACAAATCCCTCTCATCAGAGTTGTGCACATCCGACGTATGCCTTCATGCTACCCTCGCTGTTAGCCTTCTGACTTTCTGTGCAGCCATCCTACATTACGCCTGCCACTGGCCTGGCCTTACCGTTGGAGCTGATCATGCTGATCATTGAGGAAGTGGGCTTGGTACAGCATCAGCTCCCCCACCTGCTCCGCATCTCCAAATCCGTCAGCTTCTACAGCCTGCTTGCAATGTGCCTGATTTCAATATAACAGCAACGGGGTATATTGGGTTTGAACTGCTGTTTGTTCAATGGTCGTTTCATGAGTGTGTGGAATTCTTCCGTGTTAAAGAGGCAAGCACAGAGGTCTGGAGTCAACAGTAAGAACTCTGTTAGATTGCATGAGATGAAACTACTTGCCTAGAGTCAACAGTAAGAACTGAAGATCCAGGACAATGCTACTCTACTTATATATCTACAGGAACAAAGGGAGTGGCTAGAATGGAAACAAAGGAATAGCTAGAACGAGGTACAAAGGGAAAGCTAGATAAGGAACTACAAAGAGATGTCCATATCAAGAACAAGGGAACATCCATATCCGGAACAAGGGAACATCCATATCTGGAACAAAGGAGTATCCATATATGGAACAAGGGACCAGATGTGAAGGGATCAAAGAGGATCAATGATCGGATCACAGAGGATCAGATCAGATCAAAGATGCGAGAATGTCACAGTCCATTTACACACTCCAACACTCCCCCGGGACAAGACCAGTCTTGCCTAGCTCCCCCGCAATCCAACAAGATTGCGCAACTTGTCCACAGCAGGACGAGGAAGAGCTTTTGTAAGAATGTCTGCCAGCTGCTCCTGAGTCAACACATATTCAATGCCAATAGAACCCTTGGCAACTTCATCTCGAAGCCAGTAATGAGCAAGGTCAAGATGTTTCATGCGACCATGATGCTCAGGGTTCTTGGACGCTCATACACCAGCAATGTATTCAGCTTCGGTGGTGGAAAGGGAGACAGTGGATTGCAGCTTGCTCTTCCAGCTCACTGGACCACTGTTCATCATCACCATGTAATCACCTGTGCTTTTCCCAGTGTCTGGACAGCTACCATGATCAGCATCGGAGTAGGTGATAAATGGATGAGGTGAGGATGATGATTTTGAGTAGGTGATGCGGTAGTCAAGCGTGCCCTTGATGTAACGGAACAGATGCTTGACCGCCTTCCAGTGAGCTTCACCAGGATTGGAATTAAACCGTGCAAGCACTCCAACAGTGTAGGCAATGTCTGGACGTGTTTGGGTGGCAAGATACATCAGAGAGCCCACAGCAGACAGATAAATGCTGTGATATTTCTTGGCCTCTTCTGCAGTTGTTGCACCACTCTCCTTGGCCAAA
>JARKIC010002864.1:0-44232 GCA_029378375.1 Mycena olivaceomarginata | reverse complement strand
GAGAATTTTGTCAAGAATCCAAACGCCTTTGCTCGATCTTGGCTCTCTGTGTTAGCATTGAAGCTTGAAGGCTGTGCTGATCATCAATCGCAAGGTCGTATTACGATCCCCGACTTGGTATTCTTAAATTCCGAGTCCATCAGTGCTGTCCATTGACTGAATATTGATTTCTGGCCCACAGGAAACAAAGGAAACAAGGAAGCTCATCTTGCTTCGCAGATTTTCATTACAGGTTTTTCCGACTGATCCGCCCTTTTCAATTGGCGGTTGCGGTTCGGCGCGTATTCTTTCGCTGCGGCGTGCAGCGTCGACATTTGTTTCGTGACCAGAGGGCTCTACTGGACGCGATCTGCACCTACTCTAACGCGATGCGGGATGTAACTTTTCAATGGCCCCACAAAGGCCCACAACACACCTCAGGCGCCTTCTATCTCTATTTTTGTATCTGTGTCCATGTCGGCCGCCGCTCCCTCAGGAATTCCGATACCAGGCTCACACAAATTTACACTTGGCTGGCTACCCGACCAGGACCATCATGTTTCAATTGCGAATGCCGTTGGTCTAGCTCTTATGTTCTATCGAGTCATCGCCGATCAACTCAGCAAGCAAGAATATCAAGGGATGAATTTATCGTTCGGGACACTCCCCCCTGCATGATCTCTTACTCATTGCGGTGGTCCAGCTTATTCAGTTCCGACGAGTCTTTCCCCGTCGCGTTTGTGCGCTTGGATCCGCAAAGATTACACAGGTAAATTTTTGTCAAGAACAGCTACATGTGAGTCGTCTGTCGAACTCTGTTTAATGTACTGTCGGTCAGCTGCTGCGACGCAAACTCAACCAACAGGGCCTGCATAGTTGTCCAATGTTAAATGCGGCGACCTGATCAGACTAGCTCGCTGCGTCGGTGGCTCATACTCGGGACCCTGGATAAAAGAAATGCCATCAATGGACCACATGCTCCTGTTGGACGATTAGACGCTCACGGCCAAGAACAGCGCTTCAGGAACGGGATTTACCTCTACGAATATCTTTGTCGTCATTGTCCAGCTTCATTCCAACGACTCGCGTACAGTGCGTTATTCTTGGGGCGGCCAAGAACAGTCAACTACACGTCTAAAAGACTGTCGACGTCGTTGATCAAGCACCATGTGCACTAAATATGTATGAGGAGACGCTGTGAATTTCTTCCTTCTGCAGTCTCCACCGACCACGGAATCCTGGCCCCGACGCTGAGCACACGGTACCCTCCATATTCAAAAAACACTCCGGTCTTTATCGCTCGCCAAAAAAAAATTATGCTTTCGTTACCTTTGACGCCTAGGCGTTAAAAAAAGCTGATGAATCGTGATAACACATAACAATGAACAATTGCAAGCTGTGGCCTTACCTGCTTGTGGACCCTGCCACTGGCTGTGCCAAAAATCCTTTTAGCTATATCGGTTTGCTGCAATAATCTCAATTTTTTTTACTGTTTTTGTGTTCTCAATATGTTTCAATCTCGGCGAATTCCATTCCAATACCATCAAACGCAACGAAATCCCCACGATGCCATTCAAGGTATCGTCATTCTCCGCTCCACATGCTCGCGTCCTCGTTGATTTGTTTCACCCGCGTTTTTGCCACAAAAAAAGTATTTAAGACCCGAAGGTCCACGAAGATGCACAATTGAAGGATCTGCGACAATCTTCATGGCCCTGACTGAAGTCCTTTCCTCTCTGGCGAGCAAAATATCGTCGTTTTGCAGCACGACGAGGCCGCCCATTTTTTGGCCGTCGCTTACCCTACGCTCCGACTTCACGAACCCTCGGCCAACATCCTCCTCGCGCATGCCCTCGTACGCGCGCCAGTGGAGACTGTCCTGACCGAATGCCAGTTTGTCACCGACCCCGACGTCCAGCTCTTATCCACCTCTACTCAGCCCGTCCCTACAAGTAATTTTTGGCTTACAGTCTGGTCACAGACCGCGAAATCTCCACCCGTCCTCGACCTAGCGCTCTCCTGCATCGCGTCATCCTTCGGAACTATCCTATATTTATGTGGACCCCGTCAGCGCCAGGCATGCAGCCACCGCAATGGCTCGACCCTCGGATGCGCGCCGTCGCGGCGTACTTACAGGCTTGCGTAGCCCCCGAGCGTGTTTTTTCTGCTTTTGGCCCCGCAGTTCTAGTCACCGCCTTTGCCGACGTGTGGTCAGGGCTTACGGGCTTCCAAATCAAGCCCAAGCCGCTGTATAAAGCGTTCTCGCGCTCTGCACTCTGCAGACGCTCAAGATCACCCCGTCTGCGGAACAGTGCGGTGCACGCAAGGCAACGATGCGCGATCTCGAGGCGGCCGGGAAGTTGTGCGAGGAATTTGCCAACTGTTCTGTGCGTGGTCGTTGTTTAAGGCATCGAGGTCCACTGATATTCATCCTTGCTTCCGCCAGGATTATCCACTGAGTCTTGTTGACGCCACAGCAGAAGCGCGGCAGCTCATAGACAAAGGGCAGCTGTGGGTTGGAACTCTGATGGGCGAGGTTGCCAGCATCTGTGCTGTTACTCGGTCTTCCCTGAACGTTTCTGCGATCACGAAGGTGCACTAGTCTCTATTCTGCAACCTCACCCTTTCTAATCAGACTTCGGTTAGGTTTTTACTACTGCGAAGGCGAGGCGAAACGGCTTGGCGCAGGAGTTGGTGAAAGAAGTAACTCGAAGGTATGTACCGATCGGTACACCGCTGCGGCCGACACTGAAGTTCCGCCCTGTTGTAGGTTGTTCGAAAGCGGCAAACACAGCGTGGTGCTGTATGTTGGCTGTGAGAATGGTGCCCAGCGCGTCTACGAGCGTGTAGGATTCCAGATAGAATATCCAGATATCTGGCTGGAATTGGGTTTCGACGGGTGCAATGCAGGTCACTGGTAGACGCAAAAGCGTGGATTTCAGAGAAAAAAAATCAGAGTACATTCATTTTGTCCTAGTAAAGTCGTGTTTCCCTCCAGTCTTTTCCGATACCAGTATTTCTCCAATCTCCATTTCCTTTCCAGCGACCGCTTTCAGCATATCCCAAACCGTCAGAAGGCCGACGGAGACAGCAGTCAGCGCTTCCATCTCGACCCCAGTCTTACCTTCGCATGAAACTGTGGCAAGGCACAAGATGCTGGTGTGCACCGCTATCAGACGCAGACACTTCTGGCGACAGCACCACTGATATATTCGATATAGCGAGCGGGTGGCACAGTGGTATCAAGTTGGAAGTCTGTTTGGCGCCAGTGATAGCGGCTAAATGCGCCACAGTGAGCGCATCGCCTTTGCGGCGAGCTTTGGATGCCGCCATTTGCAACGGACTAGATGAGGAACCATCGGGCTCGGAGGCAGGATAAGTGGATGTAACCAAGTCGTAAGCGACTTGAGGAATATAGATGCGTCCGGATGCTGTCGCTGTGCGTTTCGTAGGCTGTTTGTCTCCTACGTCAACCATCGATGCGCGGCCAGTCTCATCTAAATGAGACAACCGAGGGCTGGCGCTGGAAGAGTTGAATCGCAGCTGTAATGCTCGTGTGTTAGGTCTTGACATAAATATGGGATGTATCGATTGGCGGGAGACGGACGGGCGAGATGAACGACGACCTGAGAAAATATCATAACCGTTAGCCTTGCGTCGTTTGGCAGGAACATAATTACAACTTAACCGCCTATTAAGATCATGGCCGATTCGTGACTACATCGATATCCTCATGCCGACTGTTTCTCCTGCTTGCCCTGCACAGCCAGGCCAATTGTTTAAGAAGTTCCGAATCGGTTGCACCGCTCCGCATCTTGTCTCTGAGAGAGACCTCCTTCGCATCGAATAAGCACACCTTGCAAAAACCGTTAACCACGATTTGAGGCGGAAAAAGGCAAGAAGCACCTTTGATTTGTCCATCGGCGGTGATTCTGAGTCTGTTACATGTTGCGACACTGAATGAATGTTGGTTCTCGTATTTTGTTTGAGAATGAAAAACGTTACGAAATGGTCGGACATGCCTGCTAATGAAACCGAAGTTCCCGGTGTATCCGGGGATTTCCAGGTCCGAGCAGTGTCGTTCAATTCGTCGGGGGGCTCGGACGACCTCAGGATGCCGATCTGAGATAACCTTTAATAACTCCGACGAGGGAATCATTTTTCCGGCATCCCATTTGTTGCCTAAAATGTTGAATTTAGCGCAGAATTCATTATCGTAGATTCGACACACACCGGTGAATGGCATGATTCTATAAACCTGACTGAGATAGGCTTGTCCTTCGTCATTGCCACAAAATCGGAGGACTTCCGCGTCATTGAGTCCTTTAACACCACGACGTTCAATTTGACGTATGGGAGGGAGGCCAAGGCAACATCCAGTGTCCCGCAACACTGCATGGAGGCCTCTCCGGCGGGTCATGAGCTCGAACCGGAATTCGTCGAGCGTGTCTAGGCTGGAATGCATAAATGAGCAGGGTCTGTTACAATAAGGTGAGAGTATAAACCTCAAATTTAAATGAGTTAGCCCGTTCTCGATAAATTCCGGGAGTCGACGGTGGAGGGAAAGTCCGTTGCTGGTCATAGCCAATAGATTTGAGGCCATAGGACGGAGCTTATTGAGACCAGCTGAACTTCAATGAGCTTGACTGTCCTGAATAACTCGTGTGTATGGGTACCGATTATCTCAGAAATGCCCTTGCGAACAGTCCGGTTCTCCACCAGTGAGGCGAATTTTGGTTACCCCACTTTTCACGAAAAGACTAGCAAGGCGAAGGATCTCTTCATTGGTGAGGATGTTTCGCTGAGGGACCGGGTGAGTACGAGCAAATGCTGGCTCCACAGGACATGGACCTTGGAGACAGTTCGATTCCTTCACTAGGCATGCAGTAGAAGCCTGGAAATCTTTGAGACGAGGCCGTTCTCGTGATTGTTTACACCCACATCGTAAATTGCATCGTTCTGTTAATGAGATTCGCAGATAATCATGCCGACGGTGGAAGCTATCGACGAGAGCAGCCGAAAAGGGTGAAACGCTATCTATTCCCGCTATTTTCTCCTGCAGATGGTTGGGAAGAAGCAAAACCGCGCAATAATGTACTGACTTGAGCACGAAGTCTCACAGAAGTGCGAGTCCAAGTTGTGTGAAAGCCACGGATGGTATGAGAGGTATTCCAGCGCACAAGAGGCCGCATGGTGTACTGGAGAGTCCTGCTTGGTCAGGTCCGGCTCCAAAGCCGCGTCGAAGTCCAAGTCATTTTGTCACGCGGCTGTAATGCGTGACTGCACGTGAAGACGCGTAACCTCTTCTGCTTTACGCGTCGTCTCATTTCAGGTTCCAGCGAACATGGTGAGTCGGGACGACCGCTCCCGAATGCCGCCTCACTCCATCCAGTCGATATGGATTACAAACGGTGGCTCCGTCATAGCCATGGTCGGCAAGACTGTGTCGCCATTGCCTCCGACCTCCGTCTCGGGAACCAGGCACTGGGCGTCTCCTCGAACTTCCAGAAGGTGTGTACACTCTTCCACTCCCTTCCTCCAGTTCTCATCTTGTACGCAGATATTTCCCATAACAGACCGCATCTACCTTGGTTTACCAGGATTGGCAACGGATGTGACAACTTTGCAAGTTTATTCCTCGTCTTTGAATGTAGGATAGTCTGACAGTGTGCTCCAGAAAAGAGCGCTTCCGATTCCGGGTCAACATGTATACCATCAAGGAGGAACGTGAAATCGAGCCCGAAACGTTTGCCCATCTTGTTTCTTCTACCCTCTACGAGCATCGGTTCGGGCCATACTTCTGCGAGCCAGTAATGGCCGGTCTCTCCAAAACACCATCCGGCGGAACAAAGCCTTTCATCGCCGCCACCGATCTCATAGGTTTGCCTAAATTTCGCGAAAGACTTTGTCGTTGCAGGGACTGCCAGCGAGAAGCTGTACGGTGTCGCGGAAGGGCTATGGGAGCCAGACTTGGAGCCGGAGGATTTGTTCGAAACCATCTCACAAACCCTCATGAACGCGGTCGACCGCGACGCGTACTCTGGTTGGGGATGTATCGTGCATGTTATGTGGGTGCCAGTTTTGCCGCTGAGTAATTTGTGCTGACTTTCGTCGAACAGCACGAAGGATAAGGTCATCACTCGTACTCTGAAGGGTAGAATGGACTGAGTGGTCGTTGTATAATGCAATCTTTTGGAAACTGCTTCGAATTGTTGTGGGACAGCAACAGCAAACAATTCATTTAAGGAATATTAAAATGGATTTGAGAGCTCTCAGCGGGCGCTCCCAAGGCGCTCCCCTTGCCAACAGCGGTCTTTGAGCGGTCTCAAAGTGCTGAGCGGCCTTAGGGAAGTTCGTCGGCCGATGTTACGTCACGAGTTTACCGGTGTTTTTGACGGGACCAATTGACCTCCTTCTGAACTCACTGTGCATTGCAGCATGTTGTCGCTCGCGAGGCCAGCTGTTAAACGTTCCTTACTACCTCCCTCGAGATCTCTTTCGGTACTACAGGTAACGGGGGCTGGTATGAATCCATCAGATCTGACATGACCATTCTAGTCGTTGTTGCACGGCTCACCAGAGGCCCAGGTAGCGTTCAACTCCGTCCTTCTCCTCTCCTAACTCATTCCAACCTAAATAGCAAGCTGGGGAACTCGATACTCTACAACACTCTCGAATAGTCGGAAGGGGCAAATACGTGCATGCCCTTGAGGGTGCGCTTTCATTTTTGACAGAAATACCGGAGCTTGAACGCTCGTGTAGTTCACCGCGTAAGGCCAGACAAGACCCAGGAGTATAAACAGGCAGCGTAAGATTGTTTCACACCTTTAAATCCCCGTAAATGTATATTTTTCCCAGTGAAAAATACTACCTGGGTGTCAAGAACGACGCGGATCTCCGGACCAAGCTGACCGGCAACTGGGAGGTCATCATTGGGGAACAAGACACCTTCGTACACATCCTCGAAATTGAAGGATACGAGAAGACGACCGAGCTGTTACAGTCACCCACGGTCGGTGCGCATTCGATTCGGGGCATGTCAATGTAACTTACATGTTCGCACCAGCACGTTCGAACATTCCAGGAAATGGCCCCGTTCCTGACATCGCGTTCCTCCCAACTTAACCAGGAGTTTGCGTTCCTGCCGACTGCGCCCCCGCATGCGCAAGGAGGAATTTTCGAACTTCGTTCGTACCAACTGAAACCCGGAACTCTTTTGGAATGGGAAAACACCTGGTTTGCGAGCTTCTCGTTTTCGTTTCTACATCTGACCGTGTTTCGCAGGCGCCGAGGAATAGAGGCCAGGCGCAAGTTCGTCGCACCTGTGGGAGCATGGTCAGTTATGGATATTTCGTGTTCCCGTCCTGTCTATACCTCTCTCCAGGTTCTCGCAAGTTGGGAGACTCCATCAAGTGCACCATCTTTGGCAATATCCGAGTCTCGAGGCCCGCAAAGAGCTCCGTGAACAGGCATGGCAAATCGATGGATGGGCTGAAACCGTTTCAAAGGCGCGTCTATCTTGACGTTCATTGGTGATTTATACTTATCTGTAGCTTTCCTGCAGACGAGCCAATTGACCAAGTTCATGGATGCATTTATCTTACGACCTCTTCCATTTAGCCCATTGCAGTGAAGATTGTGGAGCCAAGGGGCGCGCTGGTGTGGACGCAATACGACGGAACAAAAGCTGTGGCAAGAATAAGTCCGTTGTAAAGCAATAAACAGCTAACCGCTAAGCGCGACGTCCCGAATTGTACTTATTCAACCTTCGAAAGCTGATCAATTTAAAATGTGATTCGAATTATTCAGCTGGTTTCGCTTGCCGAGCGTGAAAGCCAAAGAGTCAGTAGCCGCCTACGTGCAACCTACGTGTGCGAGGGTCGGTTCGGAATTATCAGGCTGATCATTTTGACGTCATGTGTCACGATCGAAAGGATTTGTCTTTGCATTTCTCCTTCCTGCTCTCATCTTTCCGCTTTTCGACCATGGATTACTCTGACGCGTCCGACGAAGAACCGCAGCGCGACTCTCAAACACGTCTAGGATTCAGAAAAGGAGCAGTCGGGGTTAGTTATGATTCTCCATCACATCCCATCACGAGTCTCCAACTTCAATTGAAGCGTGTGATCAATGCCGCAAAACCAAAAGCAAGTGTGAACGAGTCGGGAACGAAACTTGTAAAGGCTGCGCATTGGCTGGCACCGGTGAATATTGTTTTGCTTTACGGCAGCTCTACCGTCTAACTTTTCCGCAGTGTGCACGTTTCTTGGTGCTTTGTCGCATATTTCGTATAAAAGTGGTCTCTGAATCTTCTTGTAGGGCCCAGCTATAAGCGTGGACCACCCAAAGGCTACATCCATGCTATTGAGTCGCGTTGGCACCAGGTCGAAGCTCTCCTCGGTGCTATCCTCCAATGCCCCGACGCTCGCGTGCAAAGCGTCGTTTCAGATGCAAGTGCCCATCTGCGCGTTATTTTCTCCACATACTGACCAATGCGCACCTCCTTAGTTAAGAATGATGAACTAGCGCGAGAAATCTTGGGACGAGTCGACGCTGGCCCCTATGTATGGAACCTTTTCGATTCCCTTCGTCCTTGCTGATCTTTCCATTTCAATAGGGTCCATCTGGGAGGCTTGATCAACCCGCAGGAGCCACCAAAGAAGATTTCTTCGCTTCTATCCTCCGAAGTAGTGGGTCGCCTCAAAATGATACCCCAAGATCGCGGAGGCAATCCCGAGTGTCACGGGAAAAAGTTTCCTCCATCCAAGGTAAATTTTCGATTCCTCACCCGCTCATTCGTCTCAAGCAGGAGGTTTCTAGATCGTGGACTTTCGGTTGTACCAACTAAAGAATGGCAAGACAGTCTCTCGAATCGTTTGGTCTCTTCCGCCTCCGGATCCCGCCTCCCCTCTTTTGATATCTCCGGTGTTTCGTTGACTCAGCGGCGGCGTCTTAATGACTCTGCCAACGCTGTCCCAGCTCAACCGGATTGGAACGAGATGTATACGCTGGAGGGTTCTGGTGCGTGCGTAACAACATTGCGCGGAACCTCGTTGATCTCTACCTCAGAGCAAGAAGAAACTTTACAGAAAGAATGCATTGAAGGTTTGGGAGCATTGTCATTGGATGAACACCAGGAGGTACAACCCGGCCTTCGCGTTTTTTTCTTCGACGCAATTCTCATTTCTCTAGGTTCGATTTCACGGACGAACCAGCGGATTGTACTTGCTTGCTCGAAGCAGCCGAACAGATTCTCGGAAAGAGGGCGGAATATGGTTCGCCATTGGCATCTCAGCCGGCTTTTATTTATTTATTTAAAAACGGTCATTCAGGAATTTGCCTATGGCTCGAGTATGGCCTCCAAGCAAAGATCTCACCGAACTTGTCAATGAAGAAGACATGGACATCGAGCTTCCTCCGGTTCACGTTCAGGAGCACCTTCTGCAACTATATTTCACCTACATCCACCCCGTGTTCCCCGTCCTACACAAGACATGTTTCTTAATCGAATATAACACTAGGTATGCTTCTATCACTTTAATTGATCGACCGCTCACTTTTAACGTTCTAGAAATATCAAGTTGGCATATTTCTTTGGCTACTGCAAGCAGCGATCTGACGCCGAGCAGTAGTCCCGCTCGTACTCCTGACAGCCAAGGATCCGGGTCTTCCACCAAACCTGAATCCGCCCAGACATTCTCACCCCTACTTCTCTTGGCCATGTTTGCGTTATCTGCTCGGTTCTCAGACGAGGACACCCCTCTACCGCCGAAAGGTAAAATGTGGGAGGCCGGAGGAAAGTACTTTGACCGTGCAAAAGGCATTCTGGGTGAGTGGCCCGTTCTTCCTGAAAATAATGTTCATCAAGACTTTGTACAGCGAAAGTTTTGCACCGCTCGCGTCCTTCCACATGCCAGACACTCCTTCTCCTCGGATACCGCGAATTTGGAATTGGCAGTATGGAACAAGGATGGATATACATTGGTTCGTTGCAATATGACCTAAACAGGGCTGTGCTAATGTCGAAACAGGCATGGCTATACGCATGGTAATTTCTTACGATCCATTGATGCCGTGACACTGATTTGCGGCAGGCTGTTGACTTGGGCTTGAATTGCAATCTTAGCGACTGGAAAAGCCGCCATAACGATCGTACTTTGTTTAGCCCCGAAGAAACTCAGACGAGACGTCAAATTTGGTGGGGATGTTGTCTTGCCGACAGGTACGTGCAATTCAGCAACTTGATTCAACGCTAACGCGACACAGATACGGTAGCATGTATATGGGGCGACCGATAGCTATACGAGATGAAGATTTTGATACTCCTTTGCCCGACGTGAGTCGAAACGTTTCGTGCTGCATCGCGTTCATCTCACAAATTGATATCAGGATGAAGAAGAGCCACCGTGGGAACCACTCACCCTTGGTAGTATGACTGGAGTCAATTACCCGGGTGTCACAATGGCATCGTTCCGCGCGACTGGAAGATTAGGTTTGAACAGCTGTTTTTATCTCCGTTGCGGCCTTAATGACTGGTGTGTTCCAGCGCTGATATTGGGTGCCATCATCACCAAAATTTATCCCGTGCGACCGACCTCTGCTGCATCTCGACAAGCATATCTGGCCCAACTCGAAAGTAGACTGGATCAATGGTACCTGGGTCTTCCTGAAGCTCTTCGCTATGATACGGCAAGTAGACGGATGGTTCCGTCCCCCCCTGTCCTTCAACTGCATATCCGCTATTGGGGGTCTGTTCTCTTGTTGCACCGAGCGTTGTGAGCAGTCATCCACTTTTAACCATCTCAACTACAATTAGCATGCAGTATCCCGAATTGGAAGAAGTAAACTTTTATTCACCCCTCGAGAGAGTAATCATAACATATCTTACAGCATCGATCCGACTCCGAAGAATTCCACACTAGAGTTGAAGGCGTTTGATCTGGCACAGAGCGCCGCGAGTCATTTAAGTGCTATAGGTTCTTGATCTCCTTTCATCGCCGATTTTATTTTTTGACGCTTTGCCCCGCAGTGACGGCTTATCGCGAAAGTTTCGGTTTGAAGCGCTGCTCGCCATTCTTGACTTCGTACCTTTTGAATACCGGGTAAGCTTTTTTTCCAGGATGTCGGACATACCTGTTGAACTCCGATTCCAGCATCATGCACATATCAACATGTCGGTCTCTTTCTTGTCTTCGATACTTCTATCTGCTGACAGGTCTTAGTGGCGCTGAGGCCCTCGAATCCGCAAGCATCTCTGGGTTTGTATTAATTTTTTAACGATCGTCTACTTACTGAATCCATTGCTCGCACATAGGCCTCCAGCAATGTTGGCCGCATTGAAGGACATGGAGGTAAGTTTGCCCTCGCGGGCTACAACAAGGTGTGGACTTAGATTTGTCCAGATCATTTGGCCGAGTGCTGCCCGTGCTTATGAGCTTTTGAACGGAGTGAAACTCGGAGCACTACACGCTCCTGTTCTGCCGCCTCATCCGACGGATAGGCACAAGCGGCAGGCGGAAGATGCATTTGGTCCAGATTATTCTTTTGACCGGCAATTCGGGCAAAGCGTGGACGGCGTTCAAGACGTGGCGAATAAGCTAATGGCACACATGCTTGGACTCGATATTCCTGGAGTGGAACCATCGACTTCTTTTTATACGGGTTGCGACTGGTGGGCTCGGCCGAACCAAGAACCGGTGTCCCCTCAAAACTGGCCCCAATCTTCTGTTTCAGTGTCGAGCACACTGCCGTTCCCCCAGAGTGTGCCACAGCCGCAGCAGCAGATGAGGGGCTGGCCGGACTCGAGGGAGACCCTTCCGTACAACGATGGAGGTTACCGGTTTGACCAGTTCGGGGTGTAGCATGCTTCCATTGCGGCGGAACATTCATAGAGCATTCACAGAAGCTGTTGTATTGTACTAGCATTATAGACCTTGTACGAGATCCATCAGAACATGCGCCGTGTGCGTGAAAGACGCAAAAATTCACAGCAAACAAAAATGTTGTACGTAATTCCTTGTCCGTTTCTGGACGTTCTCTTGTATCACTTTGTCACAGACACATGTGATCCTGCGAGAACAATGCGACTAATGCGCCTACAAGCCCATCACCCAGGCATCAGGGACGGCTCCGCAAACCCTAAACTTGAGATGGCCTAACCCATGCACTGGGCGGAGGGGGGAGGGGAAAACGCAGGTTGCAGGCGCATATGGGTGCATGAGTCTTGTGCGGATTTAAATAGTTGGTCGGATAAGGCAATCCCGTCAGTTCGAGGACACACAGCCAACGCATTGCACAGATGCCACAGTGACCGGGCGGGGATAATTGGGGGTACACAACGATCCATAATTATAATAGGTCCATGATAACCTAATCCAATCTTTCTGTTGTATACTCCCATGGCGAGTCTCAAAAACATCCTCAACCCAGAGCGAAAAAGATCAGTCAAGTACGTTTTGCCGCGTATTCGTCTCCGCCTGTATCTTACGCCCCCAGACTAGTGGTTATTCCCCCAGAACAAGCCTCGTCCACATGGGAGGCACCTGCAACACACCCTAGCCCTGGCTCCTCATCTGAAGACGATCCAGGCGATTTCAACACACTAATCCACATCCCCCACCCCGACTGCCCCGACTCTCTCGCTTGCTTGCCTGATACCGATGGCAGACCTCAGCATACACTTCCAGTCATTTTACGTTGCGCCATATTGGGCAGCCCGCGTAAACGTCTAACTATACGAGAAATATACGCCGCAATGGAGGAAAAGTACGCGTATTATAGAACGGCTGGTGCGACTTGGAAGGTACGTTTAATCCCCTCGTCTGTTGACCTGGTATCGACGTTGTAACAGCAATCCGTACGGCATCACCTTTCCCTCAATCGGCTCTTCGAACGCCAGCCACGACCTGCCACAGACCCAGGATTCGGTTCTTACTGGACTGTAAATTTATTGGCTCCACCGGGAACGAAACGACCTCGCAAGCGCGGGAGACCTAATAAGGAAGCCGCCGCGCTACCAAAGAATGATGACCCACCCCCGGAAGAGAGCCCTTCTTCCACAAAGCCACGGAGAGGTCGCCCTCGAAAGGGCGAGTCCCCCCCTCCCGTCGTTGTTTCGACGCCCCCAATTGAACCATCGATTGAACCGGGGCAAGGCAACGATGACGGCGACGTCAACATGCAGGCTTACGAAGATGAACTCGTCGACGAGCTGGAGAGCTCGGAGGATGAATGTGAGAGTGAGGAGAAACTTCTGCATCCGTTCGAACGCCGACACTCCCTCAGTGGTGGCTTGACCCCATATGATTCGTCGGCGGGTTTCCAATTCCCTCCTCCCCAAACGACTCCCGATTTCTCTCCCCAGCAAATCACTCCACAGTCTTTTCCTTCCCCCCAACCCCACCAAATTGAGACCCCTCCGCTCCTAGCCCCGTCTCCTCGACGCATCGCGACTCCTCAGCAGATCGTAACTTCCCACCACTCGTCTCCTCGGCGAACTACAACTCCGCACTTAGCTGCATCCCCTCTCCAACTAGTTGCGTCACCACACCACACATCTCCCCGCCAAAACGCGCCCCCTCGTTTAATTCCATCACCTCCTCCCCTCCGCACCTCTCGTTTAATCGCATCACCTCCTGGTCACAGCTCTCGCCAGTATTCTCCCGATAGCGCACATTCCGAAGATATTGTCGAGCGCCTACAGATGGAGATGGCCAATCTGCGGCGTCAATCTGCGGACGCAATATCGATATCCATGCGCTTATCAGACCAGCTTGCCCGCGCGCAGGCTGAGGTATCCGATACGCAGGCTGCCCTCGAGTCTCTCGAGTCAAAATTGCGGGAGGAAACGAACAAACGTATGCAAGCGGAACGGACGGCGGAGGACGCAGTGCGGTTAAGACGCGCAGCGGAGGAAGCCCTCAAGTCTATGCGATTTCCAGAGTTGTCGCGCCTCCCGAGATGAATCATGACATTGCACGTATCGTTATTCGGATATTTACTTCTGACTACAAACGCATGCAACTACACGATCGCTCGTTATTTTATTTTATTAGTTTCGTGGTATGGGTAGAACAGAGGCTGGTTGGCCTACTTTATGTATCAAACAAGCCAAACGAACTAGGATGTAAATCGGTCAAAGCGCAACTGATGTGATCGCAATTATGTAACCATCACCGATCACGAATTTTTCAGTTTCCCCTCCATGTCAGTCCCATCGAGTCGCCCGAAGCTAAAAACTGCGTCAGTGAACATCGACCGCGTCGGGGCTGTTGTTTCTAACATAACCTCAGTTTCAAGAATGCCAGGGCTATTGCGCCTTTGTACACCTCTGGTCCTGTTGCCGCAACACAGAACGGAGGGAAAATTGTAACGTGCATTGAGGAGGTTGCTCTGCTCACCAATGTCTCGACCGGGATTGAAATATGTCGTTTTGCTGGGGTATGTGCTGTTATGCAAATCGCGTTCATTATTTACAATTCTGCTCAGGACACAGAAACGATAAGTTCAATGTGTCTTTCGCCGTCCGCAAAATATCTTCTCGTGTTCACGTCCTCCCTGTCGCTCCGGATATTCGAGGTTCCTACAACAGAGACCCCCATTGCGAAACCAGTCCAACCAATTCGCGTCGTGGCACGCGCACACGATGCCCCCGTGCACGTCTGCAAGGTAGACCCGACCTCGACATACCTGGCTTCCGGCTCGGCGGATGGCGTGGTCAAAGTGTGGGATATCGCTCGTGGATACATCACCCATGTCTTCAAAGGGCACGGCGGCGTCGTCAGCGCGCTTACGTTCGATTACCACCAAGATCCCTCCTCGGTGAAGCAGCAGCGCAAGATGCAGCTCATCACCGGGTCCGTCGACACGCGCATCCGCATATTTGAGCTCACCGATAGCGCGGCGCGTGAATCTGGGGCCCAGAAGCCTGTGGCTGTCCTGGAGGGACATGTCTCCGTTCCCCGAGGTCTAGATGTCTCGCAGGACGGCAAGTGGCTGATCAGCGGGGGACGAGACTCAGTCGTCTTGGTGTGGGACCTCTCGCCTATGCAGCAGCCAACCCAAAGGGCGGGAAAGGGAAGGGTAAAGCTCTCGCGCCCACTCTGGCAAAAACCGTCCCAATTCTAGAGCGTGTCGAGGCAGTCGGTCTCCTGCACCCTGACGAGGACCTCACGGGATCCAGCTCTGCTCCGGAAAAACTACGCTTTTACACTGGCGGACAAAACGGTGTCGTGAAAATTTGGGACGCTCGCGAAGGAAACGTCCTGTTCACCCTCGGGGACGACCAAAATAAAATTTCGGACGACCAGGAAACGCAAAGACAGATAGTAGATGTCATGTACGTGTGTACATTTTCATTGCGAGCC
Source organism: Mycena olivaceomarginata (assembly GCA_029378375.1). Taxonomy (NCBI): domain Eukaryota; kingdom Fungi; phylum Basidiomycota; class Agaricomycetes; order Agaricales; family Mycenaceae; genus Mycena; species Mycena olivaceomarginata. The sequence goes on along the minus strand of JARKIC010002864.1, from coordinate 28,888 downwards.
TACTGTAATCATTCTATAGCTATCTGCCCGCAATGTCGTCGATTATATCCATCCACGCAGACCAGAACATTATGTTCCATTCTCTGTCGACCCACTCCCTCACTCGTCAACTAATTGGCTTTAACGACGAGATTGTGGACGCGAAATTCCTTTCTGGAGCCGCGCAGCGCGACTCGCATCTGGCGCTGGCGACAAATTCGTCCCTGATTCGGATATATTCCATCTCGGATTTCGATGCTCGCCTTCTGGAAGGCCATACGGAAATTGTTCTCTGTGTCGACAACGGTGCCAATGGAACCGTCCTCGCTAGTGGCAGCAAGGACAAGTCTGCCAGAATCTGGGCTCCGTTAAAATCGAGCGACACCGACGCGGCCTGGGGGTACGGTTGTGTCGCTGTCTGCGAGGGACACGCCGAGAGCGTCGGGGCGATTGCACTGTCGCGACAAGCCGGCACGCCCGAAGGCGCGCCGTCACATCCGGGCTTCATGTTCACCGGCAGCCAGGACCGGACCATTAAAATGTGGGACCTCTCTGAGGTGTCGCTCACGTACGAGGACGATGCAGAACCGGTCAAGTGTAAGAGCTTGAGCACACTGAAGGCACACGAGAAGGACATCAACGCGCTGGACGTGTCGCCAAACGACCGGCTGCTCGTGTCGGGGTCGCAAGACCGCACTGCGAACGTGTATGAGATCGACCATGGCGCGGGCGCGGGAGGGCGGGCGGCGCGCGGGGGGTTGCGACTGGTCGGGACGTGCAAGGGACACAAGCGGGGTGTGTGGACGGTGAAGTTTGGGAGGGCGGAGCGGGTGCTCGCGACGGGCAGCGGGGACAAAACCGTGAAGTTGTGGAACCTGGACGATTTCACATGCGTCAAGACATTCGAGGGGCACACCAACTCGGTGCTACGGGTGGATTTCCTTAATATGGGGATGCAGCTCGTGAGCTCGGGCTCGGACGGGCTGGTGAAGTTGTGGAATGTCAAGGATGAGGAATGCGCGACGACGATGGACAATCACACAGACAAGGTGGGACATTCTTGTTTCTGTACTACTGGTCTTGACACTCGGGTGTAGGTATGGGCACTTACTGTGAGCCACGACGAGCGGACAGTTGTTTCTGCGGCGGCGGATTCGGTCATCACATTTTGGCAAGACTGCACTGAGGAGCAGGAAGAGGAAAAGGAGACGAAACGCGCGGATCTCGTTCTCAAGTGGGCCGCTTTCTTCTATGTTTTTGGCTCGAAAATAACAACTTTGGCAGAGAACAAGATTTCCTAAACTACCTCGAGCTCAACGACTATCGCAAAGCAATCCAGTTGGCAATCTCGATGGGCCAGCCGGGGCGGCTTTTGAATCTTTTCAAAGACATCCGAGCGGCAGCAGCAGAGTCATCGACGCCGTCAAGCTCAATTACGGGTAATTCTTCGGTGGACGAGGTCATCCGCACGCTCGGAGGCTCCGACCTTGCGAAACTGCTGCGATACGTGCGGGACTGGAACACGGTCGCGAAGACGAGCGTTGTCGCGCAGGGCGTACTCTTTGCGATCATGAAGCTGCGCTCGGCGGACGACGTAATGCAGGCATTTGGCGATGAGGTGCACGAGACCGTGCTCGTCGAGGGCACGCTCGAGGCCGCTAAGGGCGCGGGCGGGACAGCACTCAAGGAGATGGTAGATGCGCTGATCCCGTACACGGAGCGGCACCTTACGCGGATGGAGCGCCTCGTGCAGGAGAGCTATATGGTAGACTACGTGCTCGGGGAGATGGACGACGGAATGTTCGACGGGGAGTACGACGACGGCGCGATGGATGTCGAATAAATGCTACCTACCTACATACAGGACCTAATGTGATACAGACAAATACATCTGGAACGTCCCACCAAAGAAGCCCAAGGAAATGACAGAAATACACATTGTTCTAGTTGGGGCGCGCCTACGAGGCGGTGATGCGGCCGAGGCGGCAGCCGTGAACGCTGTTGAAGAGGAGGACCCAGTCACCTGGACGGAGGCTAGTTTTCGGAAACTCTTCAGGCTCAGCCTCGAATATGCGCTTGTGTCGGAGCAGCCAGCGGCGGGTGACGCCAGGGAGACAACCCGAAGACAGTGGGGGTGTGACCCATCTGTGAGAGCGGTAGAAGGCGACGTTAGAGACGGAGGTCTCAGTGACGTGCTCGCTGGGGTTGTAGAGAATGACGTCGGCGTCTGTTGATGGGAGGGGCGGGAGGCCGACACGCGCACGGGCCGCGTCATACACCGTGCGCTCAGTGGTCTTTGTGGACGTGAATAGACCTGACGAGGGCGTGGGTTCGGTGTCCACGAAGAGGGTCATCGCGGGGCCATAGAGGGTTGCGCTGTACGATGTTTTGGAATGGAGAACTGGATGGGAAACAGGACTAACCTGTCTGTTAGCGGCTTGGAGAAGGAGGGAGAGGTGGGATCGAATTTGAGGGGAGCCACGGGAGACGCAGAGGCTGTCAAGAGGCCTGCTCGCGACAATGTAATACGGATCTGTGCGGGTGAGCGCAGTGTTCACGCGAGCGGGAAGCTGCGCACTTTGAAGGCGTCTGCGGGATCGCCGTCGTAGGACGCGACCGCGGTTTGGCATGCCTCATGTAGGGCAGTGTAGGAGATAGAAGACCGGGCTTCCGGCCAGTCGTGCTGTCGAGAAATGAGGAAGAATCGATACCATGGCGGTAAGTAACTGACCTGGACAGCGGCATCGTACAAACGATCATAGTGGAATTGGAGTAGCAGGTATGAAGAGGGGTGGCCGTCGTGATTGTTCCAGGCCAGGCGCTGTAGGTACGGATCGCACCTCGTCGTCGTCAGTAAGTCGTACATCCTGCTGATGGCCAACTTCAAGCGGCGGTGATCAGCGGACATCCAACCTTATATGTATCAGTTTGGCGTTCGTGAATTCTCGCACTTTCATTCTCGGTGCTTCTCGGGCGACCGCGATCGACGCCAATCGTAACCTAGTACATGCCAAGCGCTAGCGAACGCGCGGTGTGTTGGAAAAATATCCGGTATTCCCTGGTTTCTATTCTTAGACTAGGTACAGTTTGCGTACAAACCCTAGCAATGTCCAATGTATTCAGTAGAGAAACATCCAGAGCTAGGTAGAGCAAACTCCGCGTCGGTAGGTCTCTAATTTACGATTTCGAATTCTCCTTGATTTCCCCAAGTTTCATTCAAAATGAAATTTAAATGTGTAAGCCCCATTTGCACGCAACAAAGCAATTCAGTATGCCGCACACAGGCACACGGCTCTCAGAACGCAATTCCCGGCGAGAAGGAGCCAACCCAATCCTCCGACATCAGTCCAATTGTTTAATTTCACGGAGGAAGCGTTTTACTCGCACAGCGCCTCGGGTGTTTCTTAACGGGACCGCGCCGGAATATACCTACCTACCTACCATTGCTTGCTTTGCATCCGCGTTCAGCGTATCGTGTGTTTGAGACATATGTACGTTTTGAGAGAGAACAAGGTAGGAATTTGTAGGACACATTTATTTGACGCCAAGTACCCCGAATGTAAATCAGTCTCAGAAAATGGGGATTTCAATGACAGTTGTTTTAATCGGTGGATTGGAATTCAGGCTCCCAATTCGTGTAACTTCTTATTTCCAGCTTCAAGAGTGCAAAGACGAAGAGACAGAGATAGGGGCGAATTGCCAAGTATAGGAATAACAGTTCGCATCACCAGTTGCGTCCGAACCGCCATTAAACACCTTCCATTTTGGGAAGAGCACAGCCATCCTGCCGACGGCTCACTCGGCGGAGTTTCAAACGAAAACCGAGAAACGCCAAGTCAAGCCGCTCAAGCGATACCACAAATGAGCTGTATTGCACTTGTAAGAAGTACAAAACGACTTGTATTATTACACTTGAATTTACATAACTAATTGTATGTTGGCGGCACGCTCTGGAAGGTAGAATGTGCTGATGGCGCTGCCTGCGGTGTTGTTTAGGAAGGCTGGGTAGCGTGCACCGGCAAGTGTGCAGGGCGCGATGTTGCGGGTGCCGTAGAAGGCGGCACCACAATACGAGGAGGGGACGGCGGGCTAATACTAAAGTCAGTTAGACATAGATAGACATGACAGCAAACACGTACCTGAGTTTTGTACGGCGAGCGCCTCATCGCGTTCTTCCTGCGACAGCGCCGGCGGCAGGGGCAGCGGTGTCAGCATTGTCAGCATTGTCAGCGCGGCGAGACGCGCGGCTGCTTCTTGCTGTCGAGCGAGATGGTGATGCGGCAGTTCGCGCTGGTGATACGGCAGCTCGCGCTGGTAGCGGCGCGGGGCTGGGAAGGCGGCGACAACACCGACACCTTGCGCGACTGCGGTGCAAGGACCGGTCGGCGCGTCCTCGTTCGCCGTCGACGTACGACTGCGCATCGAAGCGCGAGTAGCCCGAGCCCGTCGAACAGAGGGAGATGTTCGACGCCTGGCGCGTGAGGCCGTGGCCGGACTCCACGGTCACTCTATCCTCTATCCTGCCGGACCGCCCCAACTTGCGGCTCAGCGCCCACGCGGCTGAGGGGGCCACCCTGCTCCTCCCCATTTAAGGCCGAGACGCCTCCACCTCCGGGGAACGGGACCGACTGGATGGGCGACGAGATGGTCTTACCCTTGAAGCTGACTGGCACCGTGATCTGTGCGGGATCTGAGACGAGGACTGAGACTGTAAAAATATGATAAATATCGGGACACTGCTGTGGAAGATAGCTGACGCATACCGGAGGCTCAATAGTGATGGAACCAAAATACGGGGTGCCCACGTCGGACGGCGACACGGGTCCCTCGGCGCCACCCGATGTAGACTTGGGCCTCGCCCCAAATCCACAGGAAGTGGCTGCGTCCTGCCCAGCACCGGCGGGGGCACGAGCGACTCCGCCAACGGCACACGCATGCTCCTCGCGCGCTGCGACTGCCCACTTGGACTCGCATCCACCTCCCGAATCGCCCGCAGATCCAGCGCGTACTCCCCGCTCCCACGAGCTTCCTAGCGGCCAAGTACGAATCCAACGACGCCGGGCGCGCGTGCCGCCCCGCCGTCGACCCCGCGTTCGAGCGCCCCGTTACCGAGCCGCTTCCGCCTCTGCCGCCCCCTACAGACCGCCCCCCGACCGAGCCCCCGGCCGAGCACGAGCCGCGCTTTGCCTGGTACCATGACTGTGTCTGGCCTGGGCCTTGCCCTTGTGTCTGCCCATGCCCATGCGTCTGGCCTTTGCTGCTGGGCGATGTTCTGCTGGGCAGGAGGTAGAGCGTGAAGGATGACACTTGTTTGACATGCGGCTCACCACGGCTTCAAGTTCAAGCTCCGCCTGTTGAGCCGCCGGCAGGATGGCTGTGCTCTTCCCGGAAAGGAAGGCCCCTAATGGCGGTTCGGACAGAGTGCGCATCACCGATTGCCGACAAAAAACACCGAGAAATGAGCTCGCTTGAAGTCTTTCACTACTTATGGTTGCCTGGCAAATGGTATGTATCCTCACTGCAGCCATGCAATTAGATTGTTGGTGAGTTCTCTGGGCCGCTTGTTACCCAACACTCGGTTACAATTTCAGGCTGTGTCAAGTGGATTCAGATGACTCCAAAGCGGCGTCTACGCTCCGACTTTAAGAGATAACAATCGGACTAGCTCCCAGACGACGACGGAATGGTGTCAGACACATATATCGCCGCAGTTGCAAGCACCCGTCTCTACGAGTCCGGTTCAGAATAGTTCAATAGATTCGTTGTAATTTTGTTGCAACCTGGACTATCAACCCAAATAGTTAGGTAAATAGTTAGATCAATGGAGGAGGTGTGTCCCATTCTCGAACTTAATAAATGAGCTGTGCGACGCTGTGGACTTTGGCTGTGAATGCGGATAGAATAGGGACGCTGACGTAATGGTTATAAAGGAACACCCACAGTCAGTTAGCGCTTTGTTTTCTCCCCACAACGCCCAAATGCCGTTTTCAGTCAAAGCCACCTACTACAGGACTGGAGAGCTCCGAAAGATCTCCTTCTCGTCCTTTCCCAGCTACGAGGAGCTCTACAACCAGGTATGCACCCCTACGTTCGGCCGCGTAAGCCAGCGCTTATCGTCGACCCCTCCAGCTCTATCGTGTCTTTCCCATTAGCCACAACTACTATCTTTCAAAGCTTCTCTTTTCTCCAGACTCGTCCAAGGCCGCTTCTATTCTAATTGGCCGCGAGGTCCACAACGCCGAAGAGTGGGGCTCCTGTATTGCTTCCTACTCGAAAGGCCTCTTCGCCAACGCCATGCTGAGGTTCACCGTCTTCGACGAGACGCCCCACAAGCTCCCCGCTGGCTTCGTTCCTGCGGACAATACCAGCCCTGCCACCTTGACTGGCGGCAGTGCACCGAATCCTTTCATTTCCATGTCCCATATTCCTCCTCCTCCCATCATTCTCTCCTCCGCTTCAGGCCCGTCGGCGTCAATGGATGTAGACTCTGGTTCTGAACGCCACAGTCCGCGTTCCACGTCAACTCTCACGCCGCAGCACCATCACTCGGAGCCGCAGTCGGTGACCGCAGGCTCCTGCTGCGCCGTAAGCGAGGGCAAGGTAGAAATTGAAGGAATCGTTGCCCAATTTAAACAAGATCTCGACAACATTCTCAAAGCCTCCTTTGCCACGCCGGCCCCGACTCCTCTCCCTCTCCCCCGTACCTTTATCCCCATGCCTCCGCCCGTGGCCCCCTCGTCGTTCTGCCTCTTCAAGTACTGCACCACATGTGCAAAGATCTTCCAAGGCCCGTGGTTCGCATGCGAAAAGTGCAGCATCGTTGTCGTATGTTGCTATTTACGTCAACCATTTCTTGATATTGAACGTAACGATAGTGCACTGGCTGTCACGAGAACCAGAGCACTACCTTCTGTGTTGCCGCCATGGCTCCTCATATCATGAAGAAGGAGGTCTGCGCTGCTTGCCCCCTTGAGACTCAACCTTCCATGGGCCCGACTCCTTGGGCTACTTGGCAACCGTCCATTGCGTGGACGCCTCCGCAGCAGCAGCAGGGATACAGCCCCATATATCCATTTGGGATGCACCCTCAAATCACTCCGTTTGTTCCCCGCCAACGAGCTCCCCCGCGCTCCTGCTCCCGTTGCCGCCGCACCATTGCCGCCCCTCCCGGTGCCCTCTGTGGCGCAGGTCCCCTTGGCCCCCGCGCCACCGGCTCCTCCGGTCATTCACCGCGGTGTCGTCTGTGACATGTGCGACAATGTCATCGAGGGCATTCGGCACAAGTGCCTTGACTGCCCTAGTAAGCTTGTCCCACACAGATGTTATTAAGTTCATCGCTAATTTCCGCTGCAGACTATGACTTGTGCACTTCCTGCATCGAGTCGGGCTCCGCGGAGCGCCACAATCCTTTCCATGAGTTCCTCGAAATCAAGGAGCCTGGCCGCGTCATTGTGCACACGGTGTACTCCGGCGATGGTGAACGGGATGCGCAGCTGAACACGAGCGCGCGCGCTCCTGCCCCTGTCCCCGCCCCCGCCCCGCAAGCTGAAGTGCAGCCTGCGGTCCACTATGCTACCTGTAATCTGTGTGACTCGAGAATTCGTGGGGATCGTTATGTGAGTCTTCAATCGTTCGATGATTGCTGTCGCTAAACGTTGTTCCAGAAATGCGCGGACTGCCCGGATTTCGATACTTGCTCAAATTGCTTCAGGTATGAATGATCAGCTGCTGATGGCGGGCCGTCAGTGCTAACAATACCGCGATTAGTATAACTCGGGAGCAACACCCGCATCATGCATTCGTCAAGCTTGCTAATGCCTCGGATTATATTGTGTGTTTATTTCGTTATCCCCCATTCCGTCGGTCAATTCACGGATATGGGATATGCTCAGCGTCGCGAGAACCCGGTCAATCTTATGCACTTCGTGACCTGCGATGGATGCAACAAAACTATCTGTGGCATCCGCTACAAGGTATTTATCCATAATACGCTCGCAATTTATTGTACTGAATTTGGCACAGTGCATGCACCCTGAATGTCCCGACTTTGATCTCTGCAGCAGCTGCGAGGCATTCCCCATCCCAATGCACCCCGACATCCACCCACTGCTCAAGATGAGAACACCGGACACAGTTGTGCCGACGGTTGTACAGGGTCGGCCAGACGAACTTGATCGACACGCAGAGAGGCCGTTCTCCGGTGCCCCTCCAGCGCGCTCGCTCGCGGTCGCCTTCCTTCGGTCGCGGCTTCATGATGAACCCCAACGAGCGCCGCAATACCATGCCGGCTTCGTTCCTTGACAGCGTCCCGTCTCCTATTCCGCCGCCGTCGCCATTCTTCTTCCGCTCCGAGAGCTCCCGCTCGAGCTCGCCCGTGCTGGCCCTACCAGCCTCCGCCGCGTCTGCCCTCTCCCCCGTATGTGCCCCGCCCCCCGTCCCCCATGATGATGCCGGGTGGGCTATACGACGAGCCCGCATTCGCACGCCAGCCGCAGCCCTCTTACCACCGGATACTCGTTCACCCGCCCGCAACCCACGGCATCGCGGTTCTCCCACTCGCCCTCGCCGTCACCGTCTCTGCGCAGCAACAGCCGCTCCCCGTCACCGCCTCTTCCCCCGCGTCATGCGACCTGGGACGCGCCCCTACGTTCCCTCTACGAAGGCCACTTGCCCGTCTTCCAACCTCTGAGGCCGCAATTCCAACAGCCGCAGGAGCTACAAGCTCGCGAAGTTGTCGAGCACCAACAACGTGAAGAGGAGGAGCATCGAAAGGAGCGAGAGTTCTGGATTGCGCAAGACCTCGCACAGGCCGACAAGATGGCTCAGGAACGCCGCGAGGCGATGGATGAGCTCGCCGAAGCGCAGACGAGGCTCGCGCTTCACATTGAGGAGGAGCAAATGCGTTGGGCACGCCCGGTCCCGCCCGTCGCTGCTCCTGCGGTGCCCGAAACCCGCGTTCCCCGCCGGCTTCAGACCCTTCTGGCCCAAGTCGGAGGAACTGCGTCATCTCACGCAGCACGACACCGAGCCCGCAATCGATGCGTTCTCGCGCCTGTCGGTGCAGGAGGAGCCTGCTGCGGTGATGGACTCGCCACTGACGGGCGAGGCGCTGCTCAACCGCCCTGTTGGCAACGCCGCCAATCCCGACCTGTTTCCTCCAAGGGCTGGCGAAACGCGATGAGACGGCGCGGGGGTTACGTCGTTCAACCATTCCCTTGCGGCGCTGCTTAACGGATATGAGAGCGGAGAGCGAGGCTGAGAAGAAGAACGAAGAGCCCCTGATTTCGATTACCAAGGAAGAATCTCCTGCTCCTTCTCCCGTTCCCGCGCCTGCACCGGTACCCGCCCCCGCCCCCCGCCCTTGCTCCAGCCGCAGTACCGGTTCCAATCCCCGTTCCTGCTCCCCCATTGGGTCTGCGCGCGACCTTTGTCAACGACCTGACGCTCCCCGACGGACAGATCTTCCCGCCTGGCGCCGAGTTCATGAAGTGCTGGCAGATGGTGAATAGCGGAGGTGTGGCCTGGCCTGCAGGGACTGAACTTGTTTACGTTGCGGGCGAACGGCTGACGCGTGAAATCGGCGGACCTGCGGGCGTACCCATCGGTTCGGTCAAAGTCGGCGCCGAGGGTCGAACTTTGGACCGGCGAGCTGAAGGCTCCCGAGACGCCGGGGCGGTATGTGAGCTACTGGCGCCTACGCGATGGTCAAGGGAAGCTCTTTGGCGAAAGCATCTGGATTGAGTACGTTTTTTCGTAATGCTCTCATTCTACTTGTGCTAAATTTTCAACAGCATCAATGTCACCGAGACTCGCTCCAACGAGTCCTCGCTGAGCTCGTCGTCAATCATCGTGATGCCGCGCGCTGCGCAGTCGGTTCCCACCTCGTCTGCCTCAGGCGGACACGGCACTTCGAACGTGAGCCGCGGCGAAGTGGAAGAGGACGAACTGTCTGAGCATGGTTCGGATGCGTCTTCTGGCTCACTGATCAGCGTGCCGACGTCCGATGACGAGGAGTGGGCGTCTGTGCCATCGGAGGAGCCGCAGCAAGCGCAGCGATATGTGGTGTTGTACGACGACGCATCCAGCCAGTCGGATAACGAGTAGGAGCCGTGCAGGAATATCGGCAGACGGACATGAAGAAAGATTCTCACCAGGCAGATCTAGGGTACTTTGTACTAACCATTTTTGTGATGTAAACACGACATACGTGAAATAAACACCTTTTCGAAGGAGACGGTCGAGTTCAATTGAGTCTGTCGTCGGTGTCCTACGCGCCCACTACATATATACCCCGTGCTGCTGCTTGCTGTCTACAACGCGTCTCTTTGATGGCGGATTAGGTCTCTGGTTTGTTCTGTTTAATTCAAGTCTTCTCAAAATTCCACTTCAGGTAATCATCGGAAGGAATTCAGACAACCAGGGTATATGCTTGGGTACGTCTACCTAACTAAAGATGAGATGGAAGAGGAGGAAGGGTATATGGTAGGGTATATGGTAGAGATGAAGCAGGGGGTATATAGTAGATATAAGCAAAAAGAAATTCGGGTCGAGGCGTCGGCGCGGGTATAAAGGGAGGTACCTTCATCGTCCATCTTCATTGTCCATCCCATTTCTTCACATCAAGTTTTCTCGCCGTCTCCTGCCCTCAGCTCGTATAGGCATCGCCATATCTCACGCTGAACTGCGGACACCCGCCGCCGTCGCTCCCTGCTTGCGTTGTGACCCAACATTCTCCTTCTCTTCCGCCTTCAAGTTGCCCATGATACGACGCGCCGTCTTGTCCTTCACCAAAGAAACCATATTGTCGCAGATGTTCTCTGTTGCTGCGTTCCGGAAGGGCAACGGCGCGAGCGGCCTTTGACGGCGAGGGGAGATTGGCGAGGACGGTGGAGCCGGTGGAGGGTGGTGTCGACGAGGGGTGGTGGGCAGGGAGAGCGGGTAACGGTACAAGCCGCGGTGTCATAGGTGGTTGACGGCGGCAAAGGTACCATGCGAGGGGTGAGTGGCGGAGGCTCGCTTTCGAGGGCTTCAGTCTCTGTTCTCCGCGACCTGTTTCCCAAGGGCAGCAACAACCTGAACATCCCGCCAGAAGAACGAGTCCGGGGATCCCAGCGAAAGGACAAAGGTCTTTCTCCATGCTACAAGTCCAATTTGACGAATAGTCGGTTGCCGGCGAAGGGAGAGCAGCGGCAGCTGGGGCATGGGCCGCGGATGGCAGCGGCAACATGAACGGCAGCGGCGACGGGGACAGCGCTGACTCGCTGCGGCGCAACAACATCGAGTTCAAGGGCAACGCGGGCCTGTATGTTGTCGAGTGGACTGGGCGGGATGCGGGGTTTGGCGAGGAGTTGAGGGATAGAGGAAGATGCCTTGCAGGTGACGACGCCGTCCAGACGCTCTAGGAGACCGGGTATAGTGACCGATGACAGCGGGCTGCGAGGAGCGGGATTGGAACCGCGCCGTCGACCTTGACAGTGATTTCGGGGGTGCGCGACGCCGCCAGGGAAATGAGAAGCAACAAGAAAAGCCACGGGAGGCCGCCTTGAGTGACGGACGCCACGGTGTCGCCATCGTCGTCTTCTTCATCGACACCGCCGGGAGGAGGAGGAGGGTCTTCCGGGGCGGGAGCCGCTGCCGTCGCCAAGCCATCGTCGTCTGCGTCCTTCGATCCATCGACCCCGCCGTCTCCAACGTGCGGGTCGTCGCCGTCGCCGCCGCCGTTTTCCTCAGGATCGTGCTCTTCTCCATCGTTGATGTCGGCAGCATTGGGGCCGAGTGGAGTGGGAGGGGTAGGAGGAGGCGGAGGAGGAGGAGGCGTCGCTTCACGCTTCAGGCGAGCGCCGAGACGAGGCGACCGGGTCCACGAACCAGATGCCAGGATAATTATTGTAACTGAAAGAACCAAGAGGAAGCTGCTGAATAGACCGATTTTTTCCTGAGCGAGTACGGTAGGGCTGGGTATAGTGTAAACGCCAGTCGGCTTCGCGCTGGCGAGGAACGCGCTCTTGGAGCTCTCGAGGTTTATTGAAGTGATGCTAAGCGAGATGGCCGAGGCCACAGCCCAGAACACAGAGGGGATGGGGAATGCAGAAGCAGAAGACTGGAAAATTGCAGAGAACATGTTGGTTGTGGTTTAAGATGAGAACTGATCGGTATATGCCGAGCGGACTTTATACAGCTGGTGTTTGCGTAGAACAAACAATGGATCACTGCCTGCACTTTCGAAGAGTCATGTGAGTCGAAATTGTCTTCAGAAGAAATTGCATAGAGTCTACGCAGAGCGCAAAGAAAAAGGATCACCTAAATGAAATCACAATTCCTCGCTTTGACCGAGTTACTGTAAAGGGATTGATTGACAGCGAAGATCTTACGCTTATAGAAACACCGTCCCACACACGTTTGTCCTCACCAGCGCTCTCAGCGGGGCTCGGGTTGAATCTCGAGAACCAACTCCCTTCACCATCACTACACGCAACCACCAATGGATTCTCTACGAGTACAACCAAGATAAAATCGGGCCCAATACACTCCAGAAAATGTGGTGTCTTGGTGCTCCTGAAGATACTCCTGATACCATTAGTATATGAAAAAAAAATAAGTGTGCTTGAAATTGTACCTGATATCCAACAAATATGTTGCACTAGAATTGGAACCTGTAGTACGGGAAGCAATTTCAGGCCATCTGATATTCCCTGTTTCCGCCGCAATTTAGCTATGACTAATATTGCGACTGATACCCAAAGTATCAGTGTTGATTTACGTGCATCCGGAGATGCCGTAAAGCCCGTATCAGCGGCAGTATCAGCCGCGGACCTGATACGGAAAGAATCAGGTGATAGTATCAGTCATGCTGATTCGGCTTTACGGCATCTTCGGCAGCACGTAAACCAGCACTGATACTTTGAGTATCAGTCGAAATATTCACAGATAGACTCCGGCTGAAACGGGGAATATCAGAAGCCCTAGATTTCTTTCCAGTACTCACCGTACAGGTTGCCAAATCTGTCCGACTCATCTGTTGCATATCAGGTACAATTTCTGCTTCTCTTATTCTCATTCATATACTAACAATATCAGGAGCATCTTCAGGGGCGCAGATACATCACATTTTTTGGAGTGATATGTAAACCCAGTATCGGTAACACCACGGACAGACGGAAGTAAAAGTACAGTTAATAGTACAGAGGGATATAACGTTAAGTATGGTATGGTGGCGTAACATATGTGAGCGTCTAGGGCATGTCGGGATGAGCAGCAGCAAGGGGATGAGGGGGTACAGTGGGGGCAGGGCTGCGAGGGAGATGATGCGGCGGACGGAGTCGTAAACGTGCGTGAAAAGGAAGCGTTGGCGTGTGTAGTTGGACGCGTAATCATGGCGCCGGTGGTCGTCGGCTATGGCCTAGGCCCCCCACGGAAATATGCAACTACGGGAATGCAATGCGGCGAAAGCGAACTAGAAACAAATCTGCATGTCGGGAATATGATGATCTGAGTGTTGAATGTTGAGTGTTGTGTCAGTCATAAAGATAATTTTGGAGCCTCGGGGAGTCGGCGTTGGTGGGTGGTATATGTTATCGGGAGGGATGGTCGGCAGGTGAAATGGAACCATTGGAATGAATGGCATGTGTGGAGTTGGATAAATATGGGCGGGGATACCGTGATCGGGGACGTCGGGAGGTGGCTCGCGGAACCAATGACGCGGCGCGACCCGACACGCCTACGTGGGTTGGTGTTGGCCCGTTTGTCCCGAGGACCTTGTTGGCGGCCCGCCGCTCATTGCCTTTGCAAGAACGCTGCATTCCCCTGCGCTCGATCACATCTCTGCGCGATCCGCATCGCTGCATCCACCGAACGCGCCACCAGCGCGCGCGACGGGCTGCTCACCGGCGTTTGGTCCAAGAGGTCTGCGAAAAAGGAAATGTAGGTTAGCACGGAGTCGTAGCTCGGGAAGCAGTATAGTAAGAAACAATGCGATTGAAAGAGGAAAACGAACTCACCCCGGTACAAAAGCACATACCGCATCACTCGCTGTGTCGGTAGAATAGCCAGGTCCCGTAGTGCAGGGAGCGCATCGCGTTCCTTCTTCGAGCGCGCGCGCGACACCGTAGCCTCGCCTGCCTCGCCTGACAGCGAGAGCGCAGAGAGCGTCAAAAGCTTCATCGAGCTCCTCCTCTTCGTGGGCAAAAGCTTCCCCGGCCCAGCCTTCTCGACGCTTCCCTCCTCCTCCTCAACCGCCCCACACTCCGACCCCGCTCTCGTACTCGTACTCCGCATTTTACTCAGCCTCTTCGTCGGCCGCTCCCCATCGACAAACCACCCACCCACAACCCCACACCACGCCACCAGCGCCGCCTCCACGCCCTCCTCCGCGCCCAAAAACGCTGCCGCCACGCCCCATGCGCTTGGGTCCTCCTCCATCCGCCTCAGCAGCCCCCGCGCTCTCCTTTGCTAATGCCCCCGCGTACGCACGCATGAGCGGCGGCGGCGGCGTGCGCGTGCCCCCCGTCGAGGAGTAGGTGCAAACGACGTGAGGTAGTGTCGCTCCGTGCGCACGAGCTCGCGACACGTCAGCAACGCACGGCGGGCAGACTGCCATCTCACGGTCGAGGGCGACGGGAGGCGCGGGGGAGCGACGTCGTGCGCTGCGCGTGGCTCAGCGTCGCGTCTTTGGGCGGCAAGGGAGGCGGCTCCTCGTCCGCGTCGAGCTCGTCGTCGTACGCCGCCCACATGCCGTCCCACTCAGCCACGTCGTCTTCCACCTCGAAGTTCGCATCGTCGGTGCCGGCGAACGACGCGGTGCGCGAGCGGCTCCGAAGTGCCTCGAGTTTCTCGACGAGCAGTTCGTCGGAGATACCCTCATCCGTGAGGGCCATGGCGAGTGTCCAGCGGCGTTTGGGAGACGCGCTCTGCGCGTGATGGCGCAAGAGCGGCGGCCGTTCCAGGGGCGCATTGACCGGGCTCTCACTGCGCGGGCTCTCCGTTTCCTCGTCATCGACACCAAGCGTGAACATGCGCTTCTTATTCTTCGCCTTGGCGCGCACCCTCGGCGGCGGCTCTTCGTCCTGCGATAACGACAGACTCCACGTTGACTTCCACCCACCACGCGCGCGGATGATGGTGTCGAGGGCCTCCGGGGTGCCTGTCCACGCGGCGTCTGAGATTAGGTCGCCTGGGGCAGCGGGGCTGGAGTGGGCGCATCTCGACAGGTGGCTGAGAAGCAGACTGGGTGTGCCAGGAATCGCGTCTACGGGCGTGGAATGGCCGGAAGGTCGGCTGCAATGAACGCGCTTTAGACGGTGATGCCCAAAGCAAAGAACAGAAGTACTTACGATATTGAGAAGTAGCGGACTGGGTGGGGGCAAGGCAGGCAACGGCTGTGGCCGTCCTCACTCTGGGCGGACTTGGAGGAAGATTTTTTTGCGGCGGAAACTGTTTAAGTTGAAGGTGTTTCTCCGCAGAAGGGCGGCGGGGGCGGGGGCGGGTGCTCTGCGATGCGGGCCATGGAGAGATCGGCTGCCAGCGCTAGGTGGGGGCTCGTGGATGGACGGCCTGCGTTTTGTGAGCTTGCGAGGAGGTACTGGGGGGTGCATGGACAAAGGACGAGCGGGAGCAGCGATGAAACTGGTTACAGGGCTGTTGGGGGTGGAACGGTGGCGGTGGAAAGAGTAGGGGAAGTTTGCTTCTGGAGTAGGGTTCTCTGGAACAAACGAGAACGGGTAACTCGAAGGAGGCGGTTTTCCTTAACCTGTTCGGCTGCCTAGGTGCTGCTGCTACATCGTACTTGGTTAAATCGGCAAAAGGCTCATGGGACGCGTTTGACGAGTCGGACGGCGAAGAGGACTCGTCGGGGGAGGGATAGGCCAGCTGGGCGATGGAGGGCGGGACAGGCTTGAGACCGGGGGTCGGGGGAAGGGCCTTATCGTTATACGCATGTTCGTCGTCGTCGGCAGCGGCGGACGACGACGGCTGGCTTGTTGGTGTAGCGCCAGCTCTGGAACATGGTGGTCAGCATCAGCCTGCGAACGCGCGATATGATTCCACCACGAAGAAATAAGAAAATTCGGCAATGCAGTACGTCATGACCGTCATGAATGGTAATCACTCACCAGTGATGGAAAGAGGTACAGCGGTCCACCACAGAAACACTGCGTACGGTCTGGCATGGTGGATAGCAGGTAAAGCCCATAGAAGAACCAGAAGCAACCTAATTATACAGCACAATCCCCGACAACCCGGTGGAACGTTGCGTTGTCAACATGTTCTTGTCGTGCTCGATGCGCCATTCCGGACACCGTGTATTTTCCACCATGACATCTTCAATGCACCTCTCGTACACTGCCAAGTTCTGACTGTCCCTTACACCAGCTCCATTTGGTTCAACGGCATCTTGCAGGAGCTCCAACCCAATTCGGTCACTTCTCAAGCGTTGTGGAGCTTCGTCGACCTTGCGTTGATCTCGGAAACCGGAGACAGCCACAGCCTGTTGGTTAACCTCTTCTCGAACGTGGAGCTCGAACTTCGAAGCCTTGCGATGTCAACTAAATTTGGATAATGCCGTTGGCGTTGAGGGGCCCGACGATGAACAGCCAAGACAGCCTCTGGTAGGCACATAAAGGCGCCGAGCTACGTGCAATTTGGCAGTGACCCATTTGAAGCCGATCGTCAATCCCGACCGGATAAGACTCAGGACAATATATTGTCCCCTTCGGAACGTGCCGTTTCATGCCGATTCCTTGGCTGAGGCTCGCGATGCTCGGCTGCTCTCTGAATATCATCTGCCTCACGAAGACCCATGTCAATCAAATCCGGAAATCATGGACCGCTCGACCTCGGTTTATTCGACTAATCGCATTTCCGCATTCATATCCGCCGGCCTTTTTCCTGGATATTGAAAGCCCTTCGGGAAACCTGGCGCAAAATTCCATAATTATTAGTCGTCGCCGATCCATTCAACGTTCTTTGTGGACGCAAGAAAGGCGAAATCATCGTGGAAACATGTCGCGCCACCGACTTCATAGACATGAAGCAGGACTCCACCGAAGCCGAGGGGATACGGAATGAGTCCTTTTGCTCTAGACTCGAGGACCGTTTGGGAAGATGACGCCAAGGAACAGCATTTTCAAACTGCTTTTGCGTCTCCAAGGCTCCAAGGCTCCAATATCTACTCTTCTTGGACTGGATACCGACAGCCGTTCGGGAAACCGGGACCCACATCAGCGCCACGATATCGGGGCCACGCCGTATGTAACATGAAAGCAGCCGCGGCAGTCGTCGATCTGTTATCGTTGATTCGGAAGTGAAGCGGGATCACTGCGGAGACACATTTCATCTCCTCTCCCCGCAGGCCTATTACAGTATTACGAAGGCATGCGCCCGCCGACTTCATGGAGCGATTTGATACCGAAGAAGCTTGGGTGGTTGGTTCGAATTTTTTGATTCGATTGTGCGCGTCGAAACCGAATAATTCCGTATTTTGAACAGTTGGCTGGCCGGGGCCAAGGAAGAAATCCTCATTGTGGCACAGTATCTCTCGAAGAGGGCGGCGCTCTGAGTCGGATATTATTATTAATGCCCCATCGAATGTCATAACCCAGATGCTTGCTCGCGCGAGCAAGCCGTAAAGTCATTGAGATAATGCACATCCATCTAAAGCCATCTCCAAAGCCGCCCGAGAACTTTACGACCACTCCACCAGAGCGAGAGTGAGAGCAAGAATTTTTGTGTCATGAACGCGCCGAGATAGGTTAGGGTGGGGGAACAGTATCTTCCTAGATGCAGGGGTGCAGGAGAACCACTCTGAATCGGAGTTTGGGACTCAAGCTCATCACCAAGATACAAGTACGCGATGGCCTAGACCAGGTTCGAAAAAGCCATCGAGGCATTGAGCAATTGCAAATAATTGGACGCCAAATCCCAGACATCAATACCTCCCGAGGACTTGCCAAGCACTGCTCACGAGTCGAGCAACGGTCGGAGAAGAGTAAGCCCATTGATACATGCTTGCTCGAGAGCCTGGTCGTCGAGGAAGCCGCAACGTGGTCAAGCAATATCGAAGCTGCACTTCTATCTATAACCGTCGTCGTGATAGACTTCGTACGACGTCCCGCAGCCGAGGAATTTGCAAAGTTGGCAGCCTGAGTTGGTGTTCGGAAATCACATCAGTATATTTTCATCTCGAGGACTTACGATGAGTGACAGACCATAACCGATAACAAGAACCTGTTGTATTCGGACCCGGGGAAGCTCGTGAAAAGGAATTCCTAGCGAGTCCCGGGAGGCATCGTCGGAGAACAGTATTTCCGAGATTCATCGAAGAGAGCACCAAGTCACAGATCCTTGCTGGACCGTAGTACTTACCACTCGGTGTTGAGCGCGCTATCGAACGGCATTTATCAAGGATAAGTATTCCTCGCGCCGCAGGGATCGCTCCCACTGCGCCGCGCGCCCAGACAACCTTCGGATTGCCTCTTGCCCGGCAGCGGTAACTTAAATGAGAGCTCATCGACACTACAAGCGGGAAGCTGCGCAGCGACGTCTTGATGGACCCAGCATGCACCGTGTTGTATGTGCAGAGATAGTGGGACTTGCGCGACTTTTGAGCGCTTGAGGGATCAGTTGAGGCGTTGAAACAGTTGAAGCCTGGTAAATTGAGGACTCAGTACTTGGATTTGAGATCTTGAGACTTGAGATCTTGCCGGAGACTTCAAGTGCTGCACGGGGCTTGGAGGCTTGAAAGTTCAAAGTTGGACTGCTGAAGTGGGCGGCCGAAAAAGCCGATGAGCCGACCAGGTTTCTCACGACCGGTCCGAGCCTCCGGAAGACTTTGTCTTTTGCAATTTGCTCCCTTATGGCTCTCCCAATGGAAAATCCAACATACATAACCCTCCCCCCCCCATTTTTTATGCTTCCTACAAGCCTAGGTAGTTTCCAGGTGAAACCGCCTTGAACTGGACGACTTCCCTTTTTGAGTCATGGATGATGGATTGATGGAACCTCAATATCTCGAAGAAGACCCCCACACACCAAATTCGGTTTTATGAAGGGCTGATCTCAAAAATTTGTGTTGCGCCCACCTCTTGGCTTGCGATGGTTTGAAGCTTGGTGGAATTATGTTAGCAGGGACCTGGGATCGCGGGAGAGAAGGGACGAGGACGAGTCAACGGCTCTTTCTCTCCACTAAGTATCATGGCCTAAGTCTTGGGTCCGTTCGCTCTTCCGTCCGTGGCTACAGCACATCCAGCTCTCCCTGTCAATCTGGTCCAGACGTTCGGTCTCGATAATGCGTTGGTCCAAGGTGGAGTCATAACCGCACAAGTGGTTCAGGAGGCAGATGCTTGTGCAATCCCTACAAGCTAACAAGGGCAAGTACCCCTTTCCGCAATAGAATGATATATCCGATGTTGCACAAACCGCGAGCGATAGGGCGCATATGTTGTCCAAAATACGTGAGCTGCCTACCTCTTTCCTTTCCTGCGTGCATCTGTCCCTCATTCCTAAATCGCAGATGCCGAAGTCGCTTTCAACGACTCAAACACGTTGCAAAACTATTCTTGCCACCCTGGAACGCCTGGAGGCCTCACAGGCTCGCATGGAGGCTCTCCTGGATAACGCTGGAATAGTAAAGAGGAATCGATTGCAGCTGACGAACAACTCTGGCTCCACAGTATATATTGCTCGTCGGAAGCAGGTATGCCCAGTGCCTTAGTACAAAATTGACCTCACAGAAAATCCTCGATCGACAGGTTTCAGGCGATGGGCTAGCGCTCGCCACAGCTGTGGCTCCCCCCAACCTAGCGGTGCCAGGTCTGCAAGGCAACTCAATTGGCGCTGTTTTTAATCCCACCATCGATGTTCAGACGTTGAATCACGCGCCGATTCTCAGTCTCATTCGTTTTTATAATGAGGATTTCGGGATCACTCTCCAAGACACTGTCCCTATCCGAGCCCAGAAGGTTACCAATTGGTTAACAGAGCCTATGTTCTAATTTTTGATCACACACCTCTGTCGACTATGTACTCAATAAGTACCTGATTGTGCTATCGCCGCCATGATGATCCTCCTTGCCAAATACGCACTACCCTCCCCCCCCCCCCCCCTTTGTGTCCCGTGTGCTTGCGAGTCCTTTCCCCGTCGCCACTCCTTCCTCGTCCTTGCGCGCGCCTCCGTTTTCTCCCATCCGCCCGTCTTCTCCCCCTGCTCTGTGCGGCATAGATGGCCTTGGCGCAGCTTGGGCAGGTTCAGCTCCCGAGTGCGGGTCTCTGTTGACAGCAGAAATGATGTTTGTGGGGATCGCCGTGTTCTCCTGCTGGCAATTCACGGTGATTGCCAACGTATTCGAGAATGGGAACCATCTATCCATCTAAGGTGAAAACGCACTGAACGCCACAAACTACAGGCACCTGCATGGCCGAGGACAGCGGGCGAATAGCTGGCGTAAGTAAAAAGCCGCGCGTCTAACGAACACTGGTCTGTCTTATTTTTATCTCCTCCTCTCACAGCTATATAGTCTGGCTTGCCACCTGCACGGGTTCCACCAGAACTCGTCTCATATGGGAACACACGGATCTGGTATGCTTCAACTCCTCTGTTGTCCAACGCTGACGCCGGGCCTCAGTTCTATCCAAGCAGCCGGAACAGCGTACGTTGGTTCGTGGATGCCCGCCTTCTAGCTGATCTTGAGATCGACGCAGCCGGCGTAGATGGTGACAGCAAGTTTCATACGGGAGGACACCCATCTGGTATGTTTTAACTCCTCTGTTGTCCAACGCTGACGCCGGGCCTCAGTTCTACCGAAGCAGCCGGAACAGCGTACGTTGGTTCGTGGATGCCCGCCTTCTAGCTGATCTTGAGATCGACGCAGCCGGCGTAGATGGTGACAGCAAGTTTCATACGGGAGGACACCCATCTGGTATATTTTAACTCCTCTGTTGTCCAACGCTGACGCCGGGCCTCAGTTCTACCGAAGCAGGCCGGAACAGCGGTACGTTGGCTCGTGGATGCCCGCCTTCTAATTGATCTTGAGGTAGACGCAGCCGGCGTACATGGTGGCAGCGGTGCTAAAGGTGGTACCGGTGGCTATGGTGCGGGTCTGGTTTTGGAAGAACCAGTCGTATATATCGACGACACTGCGAAACCCTGCTCAAGCCGTTGGACACAACCGCATTTTGCCAAAAATACCATCTCGGCGACGAAATTTGCAAGCTGCTCACCACTGAAGGTTATGAAACAGTCAACGCCCTTTTCGAGGAAAATGAAGTCGAGTGGGAGAAACTACAGCTCAAAACTGGACATATCGCCGAACTCAGGTGGGCTATGAAAAAAATGTGTTGTTGGAGTACCCAGAATCGAAATGGTGGATACGAATGGGGTGTATGCACCTGAGATCTATGGTACGGAACCTACTATTGTGAAAATTCCATCTCAAACTTTTACAGGAGGGACAGGAGGTGCTGGCGGAGACGCTCTTGAGATAGGTGGCCGAGGTGGGACTGGCAAGGCGCCGTATATCGCTATGGAAGATTTCTTCGCTTTGGTGTAATGGCGGTGAGATTTTTTGTCGTGACGCTCGCCCACTGCCTAATACATCCTGGAGGCGGCTTCGGTGGTGCAGGTGGTGCAGGCGGCGTTGAAGAGCCGAACGTGTTGCAACAGGAGTTAACACGAATCCCACTCCCCAACGTATCGTCAATATTACTGGTATGTTTGGAACTTCTGAACCGCCGGAAGTAGTTGCAGCAGGAGAAGCGACACCGAAGACTCGCCCCGATCTTATAGGTATGTACACCTTCCTCATTTGAGGATGGATCCGTCACATCGAAATTTGCAGGTGGACGAGGAGGAGTTGGTGGACGCGGTTTTGGTGTTGCGCAAGGTGGCACTGGTGGCGTGGGTGGGGCGGCGAAAGTCCCTATATTATATGTTGCTTTCTTCAGGAGAATTTCCGGTACGTTGGTCACCATTCACACTGGGTCGTTGATACGGCTTCACTAAATTTTTTCAAGGCGGCATCGGCGGTGTAGGCGGCTACGCAGTAAAGCGAGGCGGAGACGGCGGAGTTGGTGAAGCCAACATATTTTCGAACCTCATTTTCCGCATCGACAAGGAGACTCGACGCCGAATGCCACACATGCCTTGGAGGAGTTTGAAATCAGCGAGAACCTTCGTGGACGACTCAAGAACCATGGGTTTCGGACAGTCGGTGGCCTCTTTGAGACATATGAACAGGATCTACAGCCGCCGGACTTCAAGCGAGGACATATTGGTGGGCTGAAGGCGGCATTGAGGAAAGTTGCTTTTTCAGTATAGAATCTGAAGTCGAAGGTAGCGATGTATTTACTGTATCTCATTTCTGCATGCCAAACCAAACATCTATTCCATGTTTCGAGATCGGGAATGCAAGGGCAAGTGTCCACTATTTTTGCAGTGCACATTATCGGTACCGTGATGTTAGATTCGATTTTCGACCTTCATTCTCTTTTTATTTTTTTTATTGGGATGTTTGTAGTATGGGTGGGTACAAATCTATCCTCTGGCCAGATTACTCTCGGCAGCTGGATTTACAGCAAGCCATTGATGTCTTCTCAAGACTGAAATTTTTTCTGATTTTTGGACTCGGCTGACACGACGCTGCAGAATCAGACTCGCCGGGAGTAGCACCTCAAAGTCGAGCATGTCCGTCCATATTTCAACGCGGGGAGGCTGACGGGAAATACAATTGAGCGAGCTGGAGTCTGGACGCGGCCGTGAACTTTACACGCAGGATTGATTGTATTATCAAGTTGTTTGGAACGCGACCACGCTATCCCTTCCCACCAGACGTGTCTCCACCACGCGGAAGGCTCGGGGGAGGTCGGCGGAGGCCTGTGGGGACGCGGAAACCGTTCAGTCAGCATCGCGTCGGAAGAAAGGAACCACCAACGCACCCCGGGAACGTCATACCCCACACCCGCCGCGCCAACAATGAGCGGGGCGGTCGTGATCAGCAGCGTGTCCACACATCTGGTCTCGGAAGCGGCGGCAAAGAACGCGGAGATGATCTGTGCGCCGCCCTCGACCATGAGGGAGCGGACGCCCTCGGCGCGGAGGAGGGCGAGGGACGGCGGTGAGTGGAGATTCTGCGGGACATCACGTCGTCGTTGGTGGTAGCATTCAAGAGGGAGAGAAGACGCACCACCCGCAGGCAACACCAACACCCTTGCGCCCGACCTCACCAACACTTCGCGGCGGATATCCCACTCCGCGTCCGGCGATGCCGGCGCGTACGCGACGACCCACGGCTGGGGCCCCCGCCCACTCTCGTTCGTGTAGTTCCTCAGCAACTTGCACGTCGGCGAGAGGCGCAGCCTGCTGTCCAGTACGATCGGGCGCGGGGGCTTTCCTACGGCGCCGGGAGGCAGGTGGCGCACTTACTCGCGTCTGAGTGGGTGTTGGACGGGAGGACGCGAAGCGGCGCACGATTCAGCTGGGGGTCGTCGTTGAGCGCGGTGCCGCTCCCGACCAGATCGCGTCGTGTAATGAGCGTAGCCTGCCCCATCAATGCAACGAGCATGAGTCGAATTGTTGAGTTATTGAAGCGAGACAAGACGCGCCAGTGGGTCATAACCAAGCTCTCGTGTCCGCTGATGGCGAGCTGCTTCCCCTCTGCACCCGCAATCTTGCGTCGAGGGACTGGGCGAAGGTGAGGGTGACAAAGGGGCGCGTCGGGGGCGGCTCGGTGGCGCGGTACGGGGCGAGGAGGGAGCTCAAGTATTCAGGCACCGTGGTCATGTCGAGGTTGAATCGCTTCAATGAAATGTTGTCACAGATTGACGGTATATGCCAAGCCCAAAACGGCAATTTAGTTGAAAACCTTAAAATTATTCGAAAATCGGAGAAGGCATAAAATAGCCTCAAAAAAAGCATTAAGCCCCAGCATCCTAAGGATTCCCTACACCCGAGTACAATTCGCGCGCAACAACAGTCTCCAGGTCGACTGCCTCGAAATCTGATTAGAGGTCGGGATCAGGTGACTATGACGCTCGTCTACGCTTCCGACCTTCGACCCTGCGCACCATGATCACAACCCCCACCCCCCCAGACATCCCCCGCAGACAACGACCCCGACGCCGACAACGACGACGCTAACGATGTAGAAGACGACGCAGCGCCTGGTAGTCTATTCCTAACCCAAACTCCTAAGTTGAAGGCTGACTTGGACCAGCGGAAGGCGGCGCAGCAGGCGACGCAAAAAAGAAAAAGAAAAAGAAGAAACCGAAGAAGAAAAAGCCCGAGCAAAGCGACCCTCCGCGCATCGGTCTCTCCAAGTTCTTTCCCGACGGCGTCTATCCCGAGGGCGAGATCCAGCACTACAAGGACGAGTGCGTCCCGCTCCGCTCCTCAAGTTTTAACCTCACACTGAGCTTCTGGCGCGCAGCAACACCTGGCGCACGACCTCGGAGGAGAAGCGCTACATCGAAAGCAGCTCAATGACGACCCGGAGACGACGTACCAGAGTATCCGCAAGGGCGCGGAGGTGCACCGGCTCGTGCGCGCCCATGCGCGGAAGACCATCCGCCCGGGGATGACTATGACCGAGATCTGCGAGAACATCGAGGCGGGGACGCGTGCGCTTGCGGAGGGCGACGGGCTCGAGCCGGCGTGGGCTTCCCCACCGGCGTCAACCTCAACAACTGCGCCGCACACTTTTCCCCCAATGCGGGCGATACCACTGGTGCGCGTTATTTTTAGTTAACTTAACTGGCTGAGTGTGCCAGTGCTGCAGATGGGCGACGTCCTGAAGGTGGACATTGGCGTGCACATAAAGGGGCGATCCATTGACTCGGCTTTCACGCTCGTGGGACCCGAATTACGACAACCTCTCGCTGCCGTCAAGGCCGCGACGACTGGTATCCGCGTCAGTAGAGCCCGCCCTCTGTGCCTGCGTGCCTTGCTAATTGTTTTCTTTTTCTACGTATAGGAAGCTGGCATCGACGTCCGATTAGGTGAGCTTGGGGGCTCATTCAGGAGACGATGGAGTCCTACGAGGTCGAGATCGGGGGGAAGGTGTATCCCGGTGCGTCCGTCCATAACTCTCATTTTTGGACACTCACACTCGCGCAGTAAAACCGATAGAAAACCTCTCGGGCACACGATCACGCCGTACCAAATCCACGGCGGCTCCACCGGAAAGTCGGTCCCGCTGTTCAAGACGCGGACCAGACCAAGATGGAGGAGGGCGACTACTTTGCGATCGAGACGTTCGGGTCGACGGGGCGCGGGCGGATAGTCGAGAACGGCGACTGCTCGCACTATGCGCGGATCTACGACGCCGAACGTGCCCTGCGACTCACGTCGGCAAAGTCTCTGCTCAAGACGATCAACAAAAACTTTGGGACGCTACCGTTCTGCAGGCGGTATCTGGACCGCTGGGGGAGAGCAAGTATTTGCTTGCGGTGCGTGTTTGTTTCGTTGTAGCTTAAACCGTGTTAACGCCGTACAGCTCAACCATCTCGTTGCACAAGGGATCGTGAATGACTACCCGCCATTGTACGATCAGGTGAGCGATCGTTTTCACAAGTGACCATGTTGCCCTGCTAACAGAGAACGTGGCAGATCGGAAGCAAGACGGCGCAGTTTGAGCACACGATCCTGCTACGGCCGACGTGCAAAGAGGTGTGTTAGTCGGGGGCTGGATTACTGAGGATTAACTAGCGGAGAATTAATGATTTAATTGCGAGGAATCTATTGGTTGAAACCTTGTTAGCGGAGTAATTGCCGCGGCGCGGCGGACCGGAAAATCCTTTTTCGATCGATGCGCACTAAGTACTGTGATGTCTCCGCGTCGGAGCTTCACCTTGTTGTCCTTTCTCTACCACCATGCCACTCACATTACCGTGGCCCTTGTCCTTCTCTGCCTCCAAGACCGACCACCAGAACCCCCTCTTCGTCGTCGAGCCCAGAAAGCAGCAGCAGCCCGCGCTCCACCACTACGCAAACCCCGGTGTCGCGCCGCCCTCTGCGCGCGTAGACCCCACCCTCCGCGTCTCTGAGCGCAGTCCAGTACGACTATGGCACCTCTGGAAGTACGGCCTCGTCGTCGTGTCCAAGGGTGCGTCAACTTACTCGGCTGCAGTGACGTCGAGTCTAACTACACGTAAAGCGACGGAAATGACTGGCGCCGTCATCGCGCACAACATCTGGGGCCCCCGCCGCAAATCCTGGGGCATTGAGATGACCCTCATCACCAGCTTCATGCGCGGCGCCTCCCGCCACAGCGCCCTCGTCGACATTGTGCGTTTCAACGTGATTCTCTGCCCCCATCTAGGAACTAATGTTCTTCCGTGTTGAAACACTGACAGGCGACCATCCGCGTGGCGATGGGGCTGAGCGGGCTCATCCCCCTGCCGTCGGACGCCCTCGTGACCCCGGTGACATTCCGCGTCAAGCGCCGCAAGCTGCGCGGCATACTCGCGGACCTCGACGCAGCGGAGACGGGCCAGCGGGAGCTCTCGGGCGAGTGGGTTGTGGGCCGCCGTACGTGGCAGCGCCTGCAGGCCGAGTGGCAGCAGCGCCGCGCCGCCGCCGCGTCCGCCGACTCTGCGGCGGTACCGGAGAAGAAGCGCGAGCGCGTGGTGCTGTACATCCACGGCGGCGCGTTTCCTCTCCAGCGCCGCGAGTCAGCGCCTATCTCCATCCCCTTGTCCAAGCACACCGACGCCCGCGTTTTTGGTAAGCCTGTGCCCTGTTCCACTTTGCGCTCCGAGCTTGATCTCTAATTTTGGTTTCACGTTGCAGCGCTTGACTACCGACTGGCGCCCGAGACGCGATTTCCCGGGCCCCTGCACGATGCAGTCAGTGGGTACCTGCGGCTGGTGGAGGACCTGCATATTCCGCCCGAGAATATTATCGTGGCTGGGGACAGCGCGGGCGGGGGGCTGTCCTTGCGTTATTGATGTACCTGCGGGATAACTCGTACCCGCTGCCTTCTGCCGCCATTTTGATGTCTCCCTGGGTCGGTGAGCATCTTCGTGCTTTCAAAAAAAAAAATTGTACTCAAAACTCTCCAGACCTAACGATGAGCTGCGAGTCGTGGGACTCAAACGAGCCATTCGACGTTGTCCCCGTCCCGACCGCCGGAACCACATGAACCCCATCGCGCTCTACCTCGGCGACCAGGTCGAGCAGTATCTCACACACCCCTACGCTCGCCGCTCTTCGGCGACTTTGCGGGCCTCCCACCCATGCTGATCCAGGCAGGCGACGCCGAGGTGCTCCGCGACGAGATCGCGCTGCTCGCGCACAAGGCGACGCTCGCGGGCGTCGAGGTGCGGCACGAGCTGTACGAGGACGCGGTGCACATCTTCCAGACGTACCCGTTCCTCGACTCGGCGCACCGCGCGTTCATGAGTATGCACGAGTTTGTACGCACGATTCTGCCGGGGCTGTTGCGCGCCGGTACTGGGACGGGGGCGCCTGGTGGGGGTGCGCTGGGCGCGCAGGCGGAGGCGGGGTTGGCGAGGGAGATCGACACAGCGGACGCGACGGTCGTGCGCGGCGATGGGGTGGAGAGCGAGGCTGTGAAGGAGGATTTGGAGGAGGAGGAGCGCACCGAGTCCGAGCCCGAGTCGGAGCCTGCCACTTCCACCACTGCTGGCGGGCGGCCGGGGCTCGCGCGGAAGAGCTCGTATTATCCCAGTTGGGGGCCGTCACGGCTGGCGCTTGCGTCCCAGCCGGGTACGGACAGCGAGGACAGCGAGACGGAGGACGAGGAAGAGGGCAAGCGGGCGTCCGTGCAGGAGCCCGAGCCCGCGCCGACGTCGACGCTGCGGCGTATCCGCTCCGCCATGTCCATCATTATACCCTCCTATACCCCCGAGAGGTCTCGCGCCCCGCGCTCCAGCGCCAGCGCTCGCACAACTCTCATCACTCGCACAACTCCCATCATTCGCACAACGGCCATCGCAGGTCCAACTCACACCCCCTGTCGACGCTCGCGACGTTTACCGCCATGTCCCCGCCGATATCCCCTCTGTACGACGCAACTCGACGGCAGGCCACCCGGACATCACCCGACTCGTAGAAAACTGGACACAGTCAGGGCCCGCTAATGAAACACTTGTATACAAACCGCACGCCCACGCACGACCCCCATGAGGCGGGAACGGAACCGGATTGGATGGGTATCATATATGTAGTCCGTAGTACACCTGTATCAGTACGCAGTATAAGTAGTAATGGTAATTCTAACGCGTGCCTGCTTGTATCTCGAGGCTGTTTTTGTAAATCTCGAGCTCCTCGATGACGTTCATGAGCGCGTTGCACTCCCAGTTGCCGTACAGGAAGCCCTCGTAGAGCATCGTCGTGCCGAGCCACGCGACAAAGACCGTGAAGAGGATGAAGATGGGGTTGATCCACGCGTGCGGGAGCCAGGACGAGCCGACGACGAGGGCGACGAGCATGAGGATGCACCCCGCGAAGAGGGAAAGCTCTTTCCGTGCGCGCTGCCGGGAGAAACGGTAGAAACGGTAGCACGCCGCGAGAGCCTGCATCGTCGTCGTGATGGAGTCCGCGGACAGCTCCGACGCCGACACGGGCCCGCGCGCGGCGCCCGGGGGCGCCCACACGTTGTGCGGGTCCGCCAGGTCCGCAGGGGCGCGGACGCCTGTCTGGATCTCCAGCGTCGCCTCGAGCGCAAAGTGGTCTGAGAAGGAGAACGCCCGCCCTGGCACCTTTTCGGTGAGTAGGACGTTGCATTCGGTGCATTTGAGCACGGGAGGGGGTCGTCGTCGAGGCGCGTTGGGGGCCGGAGCGGTTGGCGGTAGAGGACGTAGTCGAGGCGCTTGCCCAGGAATTTGCGCGCGTAGGGGCCGAGGGGTTTGCCTGCAGAGTACGAATTCATGGGGAGTCTGCGGTTACGCCGAACAGGGTTAT
>JARKIC010002863.1:0-44365 GCA_029378375.1 Mycena olivaceomarginata | reverse complement strand
CAACAGATGAGTTCCTGGGACATCGCAGGGCATCGCCATCGACGCGTGGCCACCACGAGGCCATCATACAACAGATGTCATTGTCATGGGTTGCAACTTTGAGCATTTGATTTGTGCTCCAGTCCGGAGGCAATCCCCACGAAGACCAGCAAAGCTAATACGAGATGGGGAAGTTGGCATTGGAAGTCGTTATTTCAGTGTGATCAAAGGAAAACAAAGAATCCTCACGACGTGCGTTGAGGAAGGAACAAGGTCCATCAATTGTTTCAAGTCGTTTTTGATGCGTTTGTGGGTCCCGTCAGAATATGAGTTACTGCGACAGACTTTCGCCGGCTCACCCCCACCCTACCAAAATGTACCAGTCTTTCTAGTATATTACCCAGCCCGCGATATATACATAAATACGTTAAGTAAGTGAGAAAAGTTAGATCGCGTTCACACCTCCATAGCATATACACCTCCGCATTTAGGTTAGTTACTCCTCCGTCTTCCATCCATCCCGCCTCACAGCCGTTAGTACGATAGCCCCCCAGCGCCCTCTGTCTCGGTTGCCTGTCCTGAGCATCAGCTTGTTTGCCGCACAAAACGGGAGGACGGAGACATACTTCAGCTGCGCGCGGCGGCGGCACGTACTCCGTAAACCCTGCGCTGGCACCTTCCCGTGCAGCCAGGCCTGCGTCTCCTGCACCCGGCAGACCCGGCGCGAAGCCCAAGGCAGTCGGGCTAGGCACGGCCACGAACCCTCAAACGGACGGCGGCCCTGGCTGAGGTTAAAGAGCACCATCTGCCGGTGCAAGTCGGCCATCGAAAGGGGCTGGGCGCTGATGCCGGCGAGTGTCGGGACGATGGGGGGCACAATGGCAATGCTATTGGGGAATGAGGCGACATTGGAGTGGAGCGACCGTGGCCGGTCGAGTTGTGTGCAGTTTTCGAGTTCTTGGGCTGCTTGGACTGGCCGTTTGCGTTGGGGTCTGCGCGCCCACTCGATCCGCCTGCACCGCCGTCCCCCCTCCTCCCCTCCCCCGTCCTCTCTTGTTACCTCCCTTCCCGCGCTTCGCCTTCGGTTTCTCCGCCTGCGCCTTCTTCGCCTCCCTCGCAAGTCTCCGCGCCTCCCTCCTTGCCTCCACCTTCTCCCGCATCTTCGCCAGCTCCTCCTCGTCGTCCCACCACCCCCCCCCAGCGCGCTCCCGTCCATGCTTGTATATGCATTTCGGCCCAAACTTGCACAGCCCCACCAGCCAGTACCAGCACACGTTCTTCCCCAGCCCGTCGCGCACGCTCCGCCGGTCGGGCGCGTGCGAGAACGCGCAGCGCGCGCCGCGCGTGCAGGAGGAGGTGTTGTAGAAGACGGTTTTGGCTCGGTGCCGGTGTGCAGCGCGTCGGAGGTGTCCGAGGCGGAGTCGTCGTCGAAGAGGGCGGAGTGGGGGAGGGGCGGGGAGGTGGGACGCGGGTGGGCGTATGCGGCGTCGGCGTCGGCGTCGGCTCGGGCTCCGGGCCGGGGCGGGGCGGCAGGCGCGGGGGGCTCGGCGGCGGCAGAAGGGTCTGCGGGGGGCTCGGCCGGGGTAGGGACGGCCGCGGGAGGCTCTGCGAGGGCAGGAGTGTCTGTGGCGGCTTCGTCAGAAGCTGCGGGCGGCGGAGGGGGATCCGCGGCAGATGTAGAAGCGGGTGACGCATCGCGCTCGGCCTCTAAATCGCGCAGCGCAGACTGGGCGCTCGCGTTGTCGGGCGCGAGCTCGACCACAGCCTCAGATCTGAGGACGCGTCAGTACACGGGAAGCGAAGGCGAGGCGGAGAGCAAAAAAAGAGAAACACCCGCTGCCCTGCCCGCAGCTATCATTAGTACGAGCAGCATCTAGGGCAGCATACCGTATAATCAATTGTGTATACGCCCACCGGAACCCGCGGCGGGGAGGACAAGGCATGGAGACCAGTCGTGCGCGCACGCTGCGGGACAATCAGAGAGCACCCAGTGGTCCTACACCCCATACACGTCAATGCGAGTTTGACCACTGCGGGAGCGGCGCTCGCCAGCACGGCATGCAACTGATGCCACCAATCTCCCTGCGTTCTTTCTCTCGAAAGAGCGAAGGCTAGGCAGATAACACCGAAATGCCCAATTCTCCGAGCCACACCACTCCCGTCGCAGACGCTCGTAACCGTGGTGCTTTGTGCTGGGATGTTCCAATCCCAGCCACAGAGCGTCCCCCGCCCTCCCATATCCACGCCGTGTAACATTCAATCACGAATCGAGACGGACTGGGGCCCTCCGACCCCAATTAAGAGTAGAGTCCCTACCCTCCCCCTCAAATCAGGGGATGACCTGGTGTCGCCACCCAGCACACAAGGCCATCGGAGACGGCTTAGACATTCGCGACCGTGACCGTATTTGCGACGACGTGATGCTCCGCCATTGGTGTGCAATTTGCCCGGCCAACAAAAAAGGCGAACGATCCCCTTGGCCCGAGGGGGCAGACGAATAGCGGAGGAGGAACCGCCAAAACAAAAGGACATATAAAGGGAACGTGGCACTCACCGACGATTGCGCCGCGACGTTCCCGCGGCCCTTCCGCGCCATGGCGCGTGCATAGCGCGCCTCGACGAGTTTGGGTCCAGCCCCAGCGCCGTCGACGCCTCTGCCTCTGCCTCCTCGAATCTGTATCACATCAGTAAGGATGTAATGGATGAAATATAAATGAGCGCCCGTGAACCCACCTCCCGAGATGCAGATACGCCGTAGCGAGGTCGCAGTGTGCGACGGGGTTTGTGCGCCACAGCTTGCACGCTTCAGCAAAGCACCCCGCCGCGCCCTCGTAGTTTTTTTCTTCATCAAGGTGACACCCTGCCATTCATTTCATTTGAAATTAGACACCAAACTCATCGGTAAATTGACAGAAAAGCGCACGAAAGTCTGCCTATCCGTCGCGGCCGCCGCTTCTTGCTCACGACCGCCTGGCGCTTCGCCGCGCGCTCAGCAAGGGCCCGCTCCAGCGTGGCGGTGTCCGGTGTCAAGACGACGATGGCATCGCCGTTGTCGTCGCCGGCCTCGTTGTCGGCAGGCTCGGGGTCGGCGGGGCTGCTGGTCGCCGACATGGTAGGAGGGAGAAAGAGGCGGTCTTGTGCGCGCTGGAGGCAAGTAGCGGCGCAGAAGCTGTCCGGAGAAGGAGAAAGTGTCAGAAGTCACGGGACCGGGAGGTGCTTGCGCTTATGTGGCAAGGACTTTAGGCCCTGCTCGGGCGCTCCGGTCAAGCGGCCCTGCCAAAAATGAAGCGTACGCTCCGTTGAAGCTGTGTTCGCTAGGCTTTCTTGTCACCGTGACTTGACCCCATCGGCTGTGCAAAATCACATCCATCAAGCCCCGTCCTGCCGTTGTCAAAGGCCTATTCCCGCCTCTTCCGCTCTCCATCCCGCCCTCCCGATGCGCCCGTAGCTCATTGAATCTGTCCATTGAAATTTGTTTACTAATGAAAATCTTAATAATTATATAACAAGAGGCTGATTGAAGCGCGCCCATGCCTTGGAACGTTTTGGAGGAGTGGGGGGACATTTTCCTTGGAGGAACGATGAGGAGAGGGTCGTTGGCGAGGTCTGCCGACGTTGGCTTGTGTTTGATGGGTCCCAGCACATCAATCGGGGATTGTTCGGTCCAAGTGACTGATGTGACCTGCGAAGCGGAGCGGCAGACGCCTAGCGAAGCGCTGCGCCCGAGCAGGGCCTTAGGGCCTGATCGGGCGCGACGCTTCGGCCAAGCGTGCCTGCCAAAGAGCGTGATTCGGCCGGTCGAGGCCACAACCATCAAACACCTTTTGACGTCGTTCCCCACTCATTCCCGCTCCTCCCGCCGTCTTCCCGCCCTCCCCGACACAGTCCCAATCTACTTCAGTATACTGTACCATTTAATTCAATTCGTACGCCTTGTGACCCGTGACCAAAATTTACGAATTTCAGATTTCGTACTTTGGCTGAGGGAGTGTGACCGATTTTTTTTTTTTCGTAAATCCGCCGCAAAGTGTGCAAAATGCCTTAGAATTAGACTGTAAACGGTGTAAACAGCTACTCAGCGGCCTTGAGGCCAAATCAGGCAGATCTGAGTCACCATCATGACAAATCACCTTCCCAATTTCGCATTTCATATGCTTGCGAGAATGGATGCCCTGCCTGAAGCCCTGCAGATCCCGGAGGGGCAGGCACAGCTCATACTCCCCTCGGTGGACCTCCCCGTCTCGAGCCTGATGACCCTCGAGCTCCCGCCGCAGCGCAAATCTACGGCATTCATCGACCCCGTGACTATCTTTCCGACCTGCCGCCGACTCTCACCACATTCATTTGCGCGAAATTCCCGTGCCGCCCCGGTGGTGGTCAAAGCGCTATCTAGGGCAATAATCTCTGACCCTGCAACCAAGTCAATACTGCTCGTGCATTCACCGGCGCACCGTGGCAACAAAAAACCCGTTATCCACTCTAACTGGCCACCATCTGGTCAATGCTGGACCTCGTGCGCGACTCGTGGACGGTGTGGCGTGCCGCAGCTGATCAGGTCCACGCAAACCTCGAGAAATCCATGACCAGTGAAGCTGCTGCCGGTCAAGCCAAGGCGGCATGGCAGGCTCTTGACAGGCTTCCATGGGATAGTACAATTAGGCGCTTTCGTGCAGCCTGCTCTGTGGAAAATCTCGCGGTCTGGTTCACGACAGACTGGCTGAAACCGACCACGAGGACCAGATGCTCGAGCTCTTGGCCCAGATTTGGGGCTTAGCGACGAGAGCACAAGTACAATCAATTCCACTCACTTTGCGGTCAAACTGGGCCAGGCCTACTCATGCCCCGACGAATATCAGACTGCTGGAGAATTTCAGTGGCTTCGGCGACTTGGGTCAGTATTTGCAATGAGACGCTGCGAGCGCCTAGGCACAATCGTGAACATACACAATAACCACTGGGTCACACTTACAATTGACTGCACCCAAAACATTGTCGGTTACGGCGACGGACTCGGCAACAAAGCTCCCAAATCTTTGCGCAATTCTGTTGACTGGTGGCTGTTCCAGCATCTTGGCGTCGAATTTACGTGGAAGGACATACCTGTAGCAAAACAGCAGCGACCCTCATTCGTGTGACCTGCTGGCATATTTCAGCCTTGCGCACTGGTTTGACAGTGCTCGCTACCCACTTCCCAAATCGTCTGCTGCGGTCATGGCAGACGAACGTATCAACATGTTCTTGCGGGCCGTTGAGCATCATGAGGAAAAGGTATGGGAACCACGTACCAATCTTGGGCCCGTCTGATGTCCTTCTAGAAACCAGGCAGCTTCCAGAGTCAAGGCCGCGACTACGAGTTCACATTCACACATTCGTTGTGACCCCCGCAGCCTGCTCACGTTGAGACAGATGCGGAAACGGCTGTGGATGTACTTCCCTCCGAGTCGGGTGATGATGCGGAGAGCGAGGAAGACATCAAGAGCTGTTCAGCCCTTTCCATGTACGCGCCATCTGAGGGCAGCACTGAATCATGACCTGAGACTCCATCCTCGCCTACTCCCTCCTCGCCTACTCCCTCGTCACCGATCCCCTCTCGCTACCGCTGGCCACCAGTACCAGCTCAGATGATTTCCCTCTGGTACCACCGCGATCACTTCATCGCAGCCGGCACAAGAAAGCAAGCAGCCCGCAGAGACGTCATCTCTGGCAAGCAGTACACGGCCATTGACGCCAGTAGCGACGAAGCGCACCCACACTGAGCGAGCATCTGACACGCCCCACTTGAGTCCTGTGAGAAACAAATTAAAGAAAAGGTTGTCAGCACACCAGACAAGCATTGGACCTGTTCAAAAACGGCTCACCGTCCAAGAAGCCGGGGCTATTTTGTTTATGGGGGAAACCGAAAGTCTTGACGGAGGAGAGAAGCGCGAGTGATTCAAACGCGATCCAGAGGACGTGCACAGCCAGAGAGAGTTTCTGGAGAAGCAGGCGCATCTCCAAGCAGCTGCGAAGGAGAAGCAGCGGAAGGATGGCCAGAACGAGCGCAAGCGTTGCAGTTGTGCGAAGGCCGAAGCAGAAAATCCGAGGGCGAAGAAGCATGCAAAGGTAAGTGAAGACTACTTTGATATTAACTGTATCATTTACCAATCACAGGTTGATGTCGTTCTTAAGTACCGCGAAACAGTGTCGCAGGGCAAGTTGCTGAGGGATCGTGCCCGGCTTGTGAATCAAAAAGAAAATCAAAGCCGACACCCAAAGCCGCAGGGTTGTCCCAAGAAGAAAGCGGACCGTCTCGCAAATACATCAATTGGTTGACCCCTTTCTCGTGGTCAGCTATCACAGCGGCACAGTTGAAGGTCAGCTAGCACTATACCGCGATCATCAAGGAGCTGCAGCGCAGCAACTACGACTTCTATCAGCATTTGTCAGTGACGACTGTTCGAGAGTGGGTCGAGACGGCCGGCGGGTACACGCAATGGAAGCCGAAGGTTCTTGCACGAGTGACGAGGGGAAATATTCCCGGCCACAACAAAGGCGGCCATCGTGGTATTCTGGTGAGTTAATTCGTTGAATTCAGAATCGTAGCTCAATAAAATGGTAGGCACCTTACCCAGAGCTCGTCAAGGAAATCATGACACAACTCGCAGACATTCGCGGTGCAGGCGCGCCAATATCCCTAGCGACCGTCCGCTGTGTCATCATCGTGCTAATTCAAATGAAGGCGCCGGAGATTTGAGACACTCATTGACAGCGATCGAAGGGCAAGAGCCTTGATCTCGACACCAGGATTGGCACTCTTCGAAATGCAAGTGTCGCTTGGATCTGGCAAGGCTTTCGTGCAATTGAAAACAGGGAATTACTTTTGAAGGTGAGTACTCACCCACCAAGAAACCCTCGCTCATGAAGCACAGCTTGGTCTATGTGCGCCATCCGCGGTGGGCTGAATCTTTCCTATGAGTGCATGTCATCTTTCAAAAACTAGGGAACAGCTCACCGGCTTGCGCTTTGAGAACCTGACCCTCTGGAATGACTTTATGACCAAATCCACCCGCGACTACAGCCCCGGCGACAACGAGGAAGTGCAGGAGGACTTGGAGCCACACGAGGACGAGGACATGGGCGCAGACGGCTCCATGATCCCCACACGCGAGGTTGTGGAGCACGTCGTGGCGAACAAAACAGCCAACACCGCAAAATTGCTGCCGCAGGTCTTGTCGCAGTTGGCGAGGCTGAGAATGACGATGCGATTGAGGAGCAGACTGAGGAGGACACTGAAGGATTGGGGAAACACAAGCGCCGCATGACACGCGCTACGCTGGTTTCTGGCGGCACGCAAACAACAAAGGCGACGATATCGGCGTCCCAGGGATTGATTTGCCGGCAGTAGATAGCTAGAACAGTCATTCTAATGTTGCGTCAGCCTCAAATTG
Organism: Mycena olivaceomarginata; assembly: GCA_029378375.1. Lineage (NCBI taxonomy): Eukaryota > Fungi > Basidiomycota > Agaricomycetes > Agaricales > Mycenaceae > Mycena > Mycena olivaceomarginata. Next base: position 36,959 of record JARKIC010002863.1, on the reverse strand, counting down.
GCCCCGGGTGTGCAGATTGAGGAGGGGCGTACATGGTTGAGGGAGAGTCAGAGCTGTGGGAGGACAATTTGCTCCTGCTGTCAGTGTCAATGTCATAATTGGCAGCTCATGCGAATATCGGGAGCCGAAACGGCGGATGTGTTGCGTCGCGCGAGGGAAAAAAAAAATCGATTTTTGAGCTGTTTACAGCGCTTTTTGTGACCATTTTCAGAATTCATACATCGCTGGTGACCTGTGACCCGTACAAAAAAATTCGTAAATTTTGAGGCCTGTGACCTGTGACATACAAATTGAATTAAATGGTACAGTAAGTTCCAAAATTTAGGGTAAAATCCAAGGGGAACTTGGGATTAAAATTTTGTACGTGGGGAGGGGGGGGGGGGGGTCACGGGGAGGCTGAAAAATACTTTGTGATACTTTTGTTAGAAGATGTTGGAAACCCTCAAACACCATTTGAACCATGCCAGAGGTTTCGGAAGGGTTTGTACGATGCCCGAACCATCTTGAAGGTCAGTTTCCTAATATGGAATGCTGGATTACGCGTAGATTTTGCCTTCCGTTGGCTCAACCACTTCCCAATGTTCAGAAAACAGAATATGAGACTCACTATCATGGATATACAGTATCATTATTTTCCCCTGCCAATATACACCTAAGTTGTGATAATTTGGTGCCTAGTGCCGAAGTGGGGGTGATAGACCAGATAGCAGCACAGGAGTGTGAGGAAAAGCACACCAGAGGTGTACTAGATGGCCAGGAGGGTGTTACTACTCTTAGGATAGCTATACTGCCATCATGCCCACCTCCATGGTATACTGAGCTGCGGCCATAATCGGAGGCACGGCCCGGTGTTAGGGGTGGGAAACTCCTTCCCTATATGGAAGGGAGGGGGGGGGGGGGGGGGGGGGGGGGTCAGCCGAGGTTGAAAAAAACTTTTCGACCCTATGTACTTATTTCAAATCCCGAGTTCCCCTTGGTAAAATCTATAAATTCTGCCAAAGTTGACTTATGCGTAGCTATCAAGGTGCACTCAAAGAAAATGGAATTTGGGCGCGGGATGTCTTCACTGTTTCGACGGCGAGGAGAGGGTGCTTGACGACGGTTGATCACCCACATGATCATCCGGAACAAAATCAGCCGAGTGACTGATGTGACGAAGAAGGCGTAGCATCAGCCGCCTGGCTGAAGCGTCACACCCGATCAGGCCCTTAGTCTCTTATAAACACGCTATAACATATAACAATTTAACCTCGTACCTCGGTCGTTATACAAGGACTTCCACCCATGCCCGGTTTCTTTTGCGCTCACATCTCAAGTTCTGGTGCCCGATGCGCACTTACATTGTTACAATAGGGGAAGTCAGAGTTGTTGATTCCCAGTCAATTCACGGTCAATTCAGGAAGTGATTCTGATTCAATTCTGTGCTTTGAATCGAACGGTAACCGTGACCAACCCGATTCTGAACTCGATTCTGGGGTCGATCTGGACCATCAAACCGTGCTGTCATAAGAGTCGACCCAGAATTGAGTCTAGAATCGATGAGTTCCTCCTCCAGTTCCTCCTCCAGAGGAGGAACTGCACAGAATCGAGTGAAAAAGTCGATTCTGGTACAGTCGATTCTGAGTTGATTCTCGCTCCAGAATCGAATCTTGAATCAGGTTGAGAATCAACTCAGAATCGAGGACTCTGACTTCCCCTAATGTGAATTTCTATTGCTGCATAAGTATCTACGAGATGCCAGCGCCGACTGCCAACACTCAGCCACATACTGAACTATTTCATTCAAATCAGTGCTGAAAAGCCATCTGCCGATGGAGCATTTGTGTTTCCCAGGAGGCATCCCCATGACAGTACATAGAGAGAGAAAAAAAATTATGGATCAAGCGCTGCCAGCTCACCTGCAAAGACCATGGGCAGATAGATTCTGGCAGCATACTACAGTTTGCCGGAAGGACGCGGATGGATTTTGAATCCATTGTCCAGATTTCCGCATTCAGACAATCAATGATGGGGCTGCCACACTTCGTTGTTTCTCACCATTAGCTCGCTACTCCCTGCCTTCCTCCGCTCCCGCTTTCCTGCTCGCTGCTCCGCCTGCCTGCTCACTGCTTTCGTCTTTCGTGAGCGCTCCCCTTCACTGCTCGCCCGCTCCATCACAATCGGATGTCGTCCTCCCTTTACGAACACGGAGAGCAACAGCATAAAGATCGAGTAGGCGCCCCTCAAGAAGGTTGTCAACTCGTTTGTATCATTTGGTCTCGAGAGTGCTTTAACATCTACAGAAAGCGGTTCGAGTGCTGTTTCTCACAGTAAACACAGGCATACCGCTACGGGTGCACACTCCGAGGGTTTGGGAAGGGTTTGGGACAAGTTCCAGGTGGGCCCTTTTCATTAATTTCTATGTCTGGTGAATACAAATATTATGTAGGCCAGCTTGCCTTCGACACCGACGAGGAACACGAGCGGTAGGTACATGCTTCCTGCCTGCGCAGCCCGTGAAAGATGCACCAGAACCTCGACACATGCCAAGGCCGTAGGGTTCGTCAGCACGCTCAATGTGAACCCCACTGCAGCAGTTGCAGAGTCTGGACATAGGAGCGCTGGACGCACTAGACCTAAATGCATTGACGCTGCCCATCACCGTGTTGCTGCACAGGAACGTGCAGCGTGGTGTAGCCGAGCTGAACCATCCAGAGGTATGTTGTTGTGTGTGAGCAGCACAAGTCGGTGGCAGGAGCATGTGTGCTGTCGGTTTTTGATAGGATTTCGATAGCATGTTTACTTCAGTAGTCCGTTTGAATCATACAAGAGGTGCATGGTGACCTGCGTTCAGTAGAACAACATATTCGTAGCTGTAGAAGGGTTGGCTTTCACAACATTGCCGCTATAATTCAGGGCGAGAAGGTCAAAGAAAAATCATTGGTGAGTATTCCAGGTGGCCATATTTCCGCCAGCCCCGGTTTATCTGTTGGGTACATGAATAAATTCCCTTACCTGATAACTCCTGGCAAACGACTGAGTCAGACCGACTAGATGTACGCAAGATGCGTTAATTTAATCCAGTCCAATTTATGAACTACAAAGGCACACAAATCAGAAGTAAACAAGGACCTAAGAAAACAAATTAAAGCAGGGGGGTTGTTCCCTTTCCGGCGGGAGCACTCGGTGGGAAGGCAGCGGGGGTCCAACGACAAGAGCCAAGTGAAGTGTGACATCACTTTGATTGTGTCCAAATGCGGAAATCTGCACAATGGATTTACTAAAATCCATCTGCGTCCTTCCGGCAAACCATAGCATACCCTACAATTTATTTCTGCAGATCCACAGTGGTCCAAAGCCGTCTGCTGATCGAGAAATGAGTGAGATATGACCTCTGCGATTCCACAGATCAAAATGTTTGTTTTTTTTTTATTTTGCGCAGACTGTCATCAATTTTGCAAACGGCTGTAAGTGTCTCTTGAATTTTATTAATGAATTCTGTAGCAGCTTAGAATTCTGGAAATGCGGAAACCATGATGAAGGCATCAGCCTTCAAAGACACCTTTAAGTTGAATCAGAATGTTATGGACAAAGCCAAAAGGGATATGCAGTGTTTTGGGCCTCATCTGAACTTTGCACAGCTTCGGGAGGACCATGAGCCATCAGAGGCAATGGCATGAAAGTAACGGTGGATAAGCCATAGTTAGATACACTAATTTGCGTGTTTCTGATTGTGCTCATTGCTGAAACTGTTGTTTCTATGCAACAGTACTGGTTCCTGGTAGCTGTTGGGCTAACCACAAGAAACGGGTGGAATTCTAAGGAATTAGAACATCCATTGGCAAATCTCACCCTGAAAACTGTAAGGGAACGTGAAACCATAAGGGAACGTGCCCAATTAACAAGTCAAGGAACTTCTTTGACTTGTTTCCAATATCCACTTAAACAATGGAAACAGATCAAAGGAACGGGAGTTGGGCATGTATTGTGTTGTGTTGAGACACTAAGGGAATGTCAGGTCACAGGTGTTTCGGTTGCTAGAGTTGCCAGTTTCCATCGAATGCGGATACACTGAAACAGGTGTCAGCTATTCTGAGGATCCGGATCACAACTCTAAGGTGTTCTAAGGTTCTTTCTCAAGAACCCTTTCTGGGAAACACCTCAGAAATGGGTATCTCCCGAGACCTACAAAGGAGTATTATCAATTACACTTGTAACAGAGGGGAGGTTGAACGAGTGCAGTGCCAATCTATCCTCTGAATAATACAGGGTGCTGCTGATGGTTCCTGCCTTGTAATTGGCAAGGGAACATGATGTGCTCACAGATGGGAATGTTGGGAACAGTCTCTGGACTGTTTCTGTGCCGATCACGAGTCAAGTGGGGTTATTTGTGTGTTTTTTATATAAGTTTTGAGTACATTAATTAACGGCTAATTGTACTACAAGTCAGTATATTGCACACCTTGAACCTCACAGCAAGGCAAAATTCCTTGGATCAAGTCAAGTGCTGACATTGCAACCTCACACAGAGTAGGTTTGGCTGCATGGATTGAAATCCCATTGGTTTGTTGATGTCATCAGCCATAGAATGGCTCATCAAATTATCGAAGCTGTTTAACTGGTTCGACTCAATCAATGGATCATTTTTGTGAAAAATAAATAAAGAGATACAAAGGAATACAAAGGGTATACTCACCAAGAACATGCATAAATATGACAATGAAAGAAACTGTTTTGAAAGGCCGAGCAAAAGGATTTTGAACATTACATTGCGCTGGAACAATAGCCTCAGCCATATCTGTGCCAATCTCTTCTTTTCTTCCTCAACACTGACCCTGGCGGCATGGGAAATTGGGAGCTGATCCACAGCTGGACAGGTGGACATAATCCTGCAAGCTTATCCAGGGCTCCTTGGTGGCCTTCCCCAACAGCAGCAAGCCTAGAGTCCATTTGCGCCATATCTTTAGCCTGTAATGATCGTTCAAACAGAGGCCTAGCCAACTTCCAAAACTCTATAGCTGTTGAGATTCCCCTCTGTTCTTTGCAAGTTCTCCGAGGCGCAGCATGCATTGTGCTCGACTGCGATGAACATCCATGGAGGTGAATCCTTCAAGGGCCACCATGTACAGATTGGATGCGGTGTTTAGATCCTCAAGAGAAACAAATACATCTCCAAGGAACAGAAGGGCCTTGTGAAGTGCCAATTTGTCTTTGATTTATGTGCATAGCCCAAGTATACCACTGGCCATGTGGATTGCGATCCCCCACTGTGCCAGGCATTGACATCGGCAAGCCTTTCCAGACAGAATGACACAATCTGATTTTCTTTCCCCCAGGCTGAATGAAGTGTTTGCAGAAATTTGACAGTCTTCCCCACCCTGAATTCCATATCTGCCCGAAGCATATCACAGAAGGCGATTCCCCTCTGTGAGTTTATACTCCCAAAAAATTTCCTTTGCTTTACTCAAGTTATTGTCCACATCTTGCACAGGCTGCCCAATCATTATGTCAACCTCTGCAATGTTGAACAATGCATAAGCATAGGCAGAAGCATTTTGATCAGGGGTGGTTTTAACTATTTGGCCATAGATGCTTCGCGCTTCATTGTATTCAGATTTTAGAAGATGGACCTCTGCCACACTGATTGTAATTTCGTGATCAAGGATCCCTCCAGACAGGCCGCAAAGGCTTTAAACTTCTTTAGCTCCGTAAAGGTTTGTCATGCCTTTCTGCCAGTTCCCAAAACAATCTGTACACATGGCCAGGACTCGGCAGGCCTTTGCTTCCTGATACAAATTTCCCGATAATTTTGATAGCCTTTGTGCTTCACTGGCATGTACACTGGCACTATGGGAAGCCCCGGCCTCCCATTTGAGCCAAGCATTGAGTATCAGACAATCGCACTCCTGATTTTTGTCTCCACAGAGCTTTGACAGTTGAAGTGCTTTATCAAGAAATTGTAAAGAGTGGGCTGGATTGATTTCAAACTCTAAAAAATACTCTGCAGCTGCCCATAGAATCTACCTAGTTTTGGGGCATTTAGATAAGAAACAACCACTATTTGGCACTCACACTCAAGCAGAGGATCAGTAAAATGCTGAACATGTGATAAAGCTTGAGGAATCAGAATTTCTGGATTCCCAATTCCTGTATGTATCTTTGAGAAAATCACCTCTATGCAAAAGCTTGTCTCCAGTCGGTGATCAGGGGGCTGGGGAAAAGACAATGGAACAAAGTCCATCAATGGTGTGCGACCCCTCCCAGTGATTCGGTAGAAGGAGTTGAGAGATAATATACAGTAAATTGTGTCCACAGTATTTGGATCACCCCTTATCCCTGGTTGCAAGATCTTCGGTAAATTTGCGAGATTTGAAGTTATTTGGTTGACCACAAGCGTAGCGGCTCTCCATTATATTTTTGGTATAGATCCAGAACTGAATAGAAGTATTTGCAAAGAGATTGTGTTAGGAAACAGTGGGAGGTGAGAACTGTTGGATGTGTTCTCTGATGGGCATCAATAACCGGAGTCGCTTCTGGCCATCTTGATATGCCAATGATGTGGCAAGCAATGCAACTTTGCATGCAAGAATATTTGGAATTGGAAGCTTTCTCTGTACAAGTTCAACATCTGAGAGCCCATCTGGAAGAATTGAGAGCAGACTCAGTAGTTTCCTTGCTCTCGGATGTGATTCGGGACTTGAGAGGAAAGCTGGATAGATACATCCAAATTTGACTTTCGGTCATAGCCCACAGAAAGCAAAGATGTCTTCTCAGCCTCCCACCGAGTGACAACACTTGACAACCCCTCATAGTCAGTCAGATGGCCAATGAGATCGACTGCAAAGGCATATTGTCTGTGAGATGGAGAATTGAGCAATGTCCTCCCCCTCATAGCAATTGTCTGTGATGTCATTGAATATTTGCTGCGCTGCAATGTCTGACAGAGGTTTCAAGGGTGGTAGAAATGGGTGAGTCCAGGCTACATTTCTGGCCTTTCTGCACCTCTCATTGTAATCTTGGATAGCTCATGAGCCACAGATATTGAAGAATCAAATAAAAACTTACAATCAACACAACATGAGGTATATCAGTAAGTAATGACAGGAATTTTTCAACCCCTCCTCGAGCATCCATAGGCTCCTATGGAGTTTCCAGATTGTCTAAATCACTAGACATTCTGGCTTTCTTGAAAAATATTGAACAACAGATCTTGTGAGATCTTTGCCGGGGCTCAGTCCAACATGCAATCCAATGAGTGCTGGAAGTTCGATGCCGTTGGTTGCAGATTCCCCACTAACAAAGAATCTGTGCTCAAATTTTGCAGATGGTCTGGATGGTGGAGAACAGCTCTTGCTGCAAGGCTTGTCTTGCCCATTCCTCCTCCACCTAGAATTGCGATTCTGGGTGACTCCTTGCAGAGCATCTTCATAATCCACACAAGTTCAGATTCACGACCATGAAATATCTTTGGCCTTGAAGGCAACATTGAGAATGAATTTGTGCTGAAAATATAAGTCTCGATTTGAGTCATACCCGTGACTGTAAGCATACCTATTTTGTGAGTTCACTCCTAGATATATCTATTTCCCAATTATTAGGTGACCTGAAAAATAGTATAAGTATACATACCGAGGAAGATCTCTCTGAATTTGTTGCATCCGACAATGTTGCAATCAACTCAAGCAGCTCTTTATGCATTGTATCAGCCTTCCTTTTCATTCCTTCAACATTGCTTAAAACTGAAACTCCAGTTTCAATCTACAGGCAGGTGTTTATCATTATGCAGAACACCAATCATAACCACACACCTTGAAAATTCCGAAAGCTTGATGTAATCCTGTGTGGCATTCCTTGAGTAGTGTGTTCATTTCGCTTTGACGGAAGATTTGCTTGATCTTATTGCCTTCCTGTTGTGCTTCAATGAAAGTATAAATTTTGTGAAGAGTTCTGTATCCAAGTCAGTTAAACACAAACTCACACCAGAAACTTACTCCACAAATTTCCCGATGTGATCAACAATGGACAGAGGAGAGACCCACTATCTCGGATGTTATATGAAGCTTGCCAATTGCATATAAGACTTTGTGAATGTTTTCCATGAGCTCAACACATTCATATTTCTTCTGTTTTGCCTTCTATGAGATTCATTAGATATTGAGTAGATAAGTAAGCAGGTCAGAGTGATTACTTGTACCACAGAAAGTAATGAGATAACGGTGTTTGAAATGGGCTGAATGAATGGGGGGCCGAATGCATCATTGAGCTCATTGAGGAGGGTCAGAGCAGGAGTTAGACAGGCTGTGATGTTGACGAGACGAATCTCAGTGACAGTGGGCTGGCGGGGCATGTTGGAAGGGTGGGAATAATTTACGGTCTATGTGATATATGTAGTCTTTCTGGGCTGTGTTCACCGCTTGAACACACAGCAAGTATAGCCATCTTGTTCGCTGATGAATTTTCTGTTCGACAGAGACACCACCATACTTATCTATCACTCCATCTGCCTCCCTCCCACGAGCTGCTCCTCGCATGAGAACACTTTTCGACCATGGGCTCCGCAGTGATTGAGGTTACATCTCCTCCGTCAATTACTTGGATCTGTTCCATACCAGTGAAATCATCAGCGCACACACCATTAGGTTTATCTCAAACTCCACTGGCATGATTTCACAAGTTCGTCAGCGAAGACCCCCCACCCAGGTGTGCAAAATTCTCCTCCATCAGGGTAGCAAATAACTGAGCATACCAAGCCCATGAAACCAGGAACTCGGAGTAGAATGTGATGGAACGGAATATATGCATTATCCCAGGAGAAGCATGCTCAGCAAAGATGTAGAACATTGTCCGCCCAGATTGAATAGTGAAACAGGGAGGAAAATAGATAGTCTAGAATGAGTCTATGGGTAAGTTAATTCTGGCAGCGGCACGAATTCAGACTCGGGGGCCCCAGAAGAAGCATCTGCAGCGGATATCTATGACACTGTCAGCATGGGTGAAATAGCGAAAAGACTACCTTGCCGTGACTGCGTTGGTGGAGTCTCGAGTCCGAGAATATTTCTGGGAACGGTGTCAAGATCTATCTACAATGCTTGAAGTCAAGATGGAAAAATGTGATGCTGATTGCAGGGGGGAAACACCAAGGAATCTCACTCCTGTCGGAGTCGACATTGCCGACGGGGTGATACATAGATAAGTAGAGCTAAAGACAGATATCAAAAGTGTCAATTCGTGTGAAACGAGTGCAGTGCCGATCCAACCTCACATCAACATAGGGCAGTGGCTCACTGATGATGTGCCGCACCATTTCGATGACGACCGTCAACTTCTAAAACCAGCCGTGGTCTACCGCGGGTTCGCAACTGTGGAGGGATCGGCTTTCAGCGGGAAGACTGGGATAGGTTCTATTACTAGTTCACGCAACAGTGTTTGAGGGAGAGCCTTTTACAGCTGTTACTGTACGAAGTTGTAGGGAAGCAACGGTCACGGTCACGGCTGTAGATAATATAACATATTAGCTATCACTCTGGGAATTTTGTTGTTTCGGAAGTTACTGGAAATGTTCCTGATATCTTGAATTCCAGCAACAGAATAAGCACAGCTTAAACTAGACATTTCAGGGTTAGTATCTACCTTGCTGAAACAATGAGTATCTGACTTCGTATTCTGTGGCTGATATGCAACGTATCAGACAGCGTATCAGTCGATGGTCCGGAGCGGCCCGCCCCCGGCCCGGGTGATCCGGGAGTATCATCAGCAGTATCAGTCGCCTGGATTTGGTAAGTATCAGGCGGGCACCTGATACTTCCAGTTTCAGTTGGTCCAAAACTACACCCAATTTCTCCAATATTGGTAGCTCTTATATTGTGGCTGGAACATGAGATATCAGGAACATCTTCAGGCCTGCCAATACAATCAATTTGGCGGAGTGTATCGTCCTCAGTCGCACACCGATAGGGTAAAGACTCATGTATTAACCTGTAGATAATGGGGAAGCTTGCTTCCCCATTCATCGGTATATGGCGTCGAAATGCAGATGCTTACAAATTGCACGGGTGCATCGCTTTGTAAGCACCGTGCAGCGCTTCAAGTTCTAAGCAGACCGGTTCCGGCAGTCGGACCGGAAGTAAGCTTCCCCTTCTATGTGGACTACCATTGTCCACATACATCATATTATAACATATTAGCTATCGTCTACAGGTGTGGTAAGTGTCCCGTGTGAGAAGAATGTAAGTAAGAGACGTACCCTCAGTCGCACACCGATAGGGTAAAGACTGAGGGTCCGTTGTCATGTAGCTGCATCCTTTATAGGGTGCGGCTCGATCGTAAGTGAAACAAATAAATGAAATAAAATAGTTACTGTCCGAAGAGGGACTGGACGCCACATCCACGAAAGGCAATAGCCTCTCGTCAACACTCCCCCTGGTGGACAGCATTCCTCCTCTTCCAATCCAACCCCAACATGGACACGTACTTCTCGTGAGCAGTGCGACCGAGCACTTTCGTCAGGATATCTGCGACATTTTCCTTCCCAGGAACAGACGACACGGCAATCTCCCCGTCCTGGACGTGTTCGCGTATAAAATGCCAGCGAGTGTCAATATGGCTTTGACAGCCTATATCCTTTCGTCCGTCTCCGTGAGACTGATGGATCCAGGTTGTCGCCGCGGAGCCTGAAATGGAAGTTCCTGGGGAAGGAAGACCCCCGCCAGCCAGTTCTTCATCCACATGGATTGCTGTGTGCCCCGCGCCAGTGCAATATACTCGGCTTCGGTCAACGACAAGGCCACAACTGCCTGCCGTTTCGACGACCAACAAACCGGTGCACCTCCCATGAAGAAGACATAGCCCGAGGTCGAGCGGTGCGTGTCCACGCAACCTGCCCAATCCGAGTCCACGAACCCATCCGGCTTGAGGCCGTCCCCAGAATTCGCCGCTGTGGGTGGAGTATAACGGATCCCATAGTCCAAGGTACCCTTGATGTAGCGCAGAACCCCGATTAGGATGTCCCAGTGGTCGGGTCCCGGATTCGACTGAATGTGGCCGAGTGCGCAGCAGGCGTACGAAATATTGGGTCGAGTGCCGCTGCTCCCCAGACCAAAGTGCCGAGAATGGGGTGGAAGGGCTTGTCCTGCATGAAAGCGGTGTCTTCCATGGAGAGCGGAGAAGGTGAGGCGGTGATCTGATAGCCAGCGGGGAGTGGAGTTGACAGCGGAGGAAGATCCGCATATCCAAAGTGTTCCAAGACCTTTTAGAAGTATTGCGTCTGGGAAAGTGCGATTGATCCGTCACTTAACTTTTTGACAGTCAGTCCCAAACAACAATGCCACGTCAACTTCCTTTAGATCCCACTTGGCCGCAAACTCGTCAACCATGCGGTGGCTCTCCCGCCTCCGAGGACGACACCCAAGCACGTCGTCGGTATGAGTGGAGGTGAGTGTATAGTCGTCACCTCGTTGTCGTGTCCCTGATGCAAGGATTTGCAGCATTTTCCTTGTACCCCAGGTCATGGTAGCCCTCAGCCAACAGCTTGTACCAGATGTGGCCCGCCTGAACCAGCCTGTACAGTGGTTGCAGAAGCAAACACACCTTGTCCTCCTCCCCCTGCTTCACGAACCCGTCAGCTGCTTCATGTAAACAGGTTGATCCATCGTCCCATTCAGGTACGCACCCGAAAAGTTCCCATTGCCGCACCACCAAACACTTCACAGCCACCACCGCAAACACCATTCGCACCGATTCCATCTGCGCCACCATCACCCATTTCACCTCAAAATCTCTCCCCTCAACCATCTCATTGCCACGTGCCACGTACCGGCCCTTGTGCTTGAGCACCTTCCCGTCGCTGTCGACTTTAAGGTCATACACCCACATGCCGTCAATCGCGTGCTCCCCCGCAGGTAGGTCGACAAGTTTCCATACACCGTGTTTTTCGAGCTGATTATATTCGGCTTGCATCACAGGGACCCACACCTCAGGATTCCGCATCGCCTCGCGATAGGACCGGGTAATCATGCCCTTCACACTGCTCATGAACACCCACGGCGATGCCAGCAGCTCGTGGTCGAAACCCACCCAATCAACGTCCAATAGTACACTGTTGGCCGTTGGTCGTTTGCTGTCGGTCGCTAATACGCCCACGGCGCGGCCGCAAGCGGAGCTAACAACTATATGACCTTTTTTATCGTTGCAAAATATAAGGTTGAGAACGAACGTGCAGAACGGTAAGTTACCAGGTTGAGGTGTGAGGTTTTTGTGTGTTAGCAGGTTCCAGGTAGTAAACTGCACATACGCAGGTTGTAATACCTGTACGACAACTGCGAGGTCTAGGTTGTGGTCTATAATGCAGGACAGTGGAAGTGATGTTCAAGGGTTAGGTTGAGATAAGGTCATGTGATGTACCCCATTGGGACAACCATGGTTGATCATTGCCGAACCATGGATGACCATGGATGACCATGGTTGACCATGGTTCGGCTATGGGTTGACCATGGTTCGGCTATGGGTCAGCCATGGTTTGGCTATGATCTACCATGGTCAACCACTAGACCCAGTAACCACTTTGCAAAGTTCACAACAGTTAGTGTGGGGTTTTTTGCAAGCTCACCTGCTAAACCTTATCATATCCCCGAAAGGGTGTCACACCCTTATCTTTTGTGCCTTTCACCGGTACCATGTCCCAATTAGGCCATATATCCTGGCCGGAGCCCTTGGGCATCCCAGGCAAGACTATCTGAGCCAAAATAGTTATATTTCACTTAAAATGCTGAAAACTGATGGCTGCCTATATTGGGGTGGGATTGATGGGCCCCAGCCATTGCCTTACCATTGATCGGTGTCTGTATTGGGTTTTACAGCCACTCTACTATTCATGGCTGCCCATACTGGGGCTGCAATTGATGGAATGCCACAAAAAGCGCCGCATCTCGGAAAGTATTTTGCATTTTGTGGGCCAACCAGGCTTCTGATAGGAAAATGGTATAGGTGACTCTTGTTGCCCTTGATGAGCTCTACAATATGAGCATCCCGATAGACGCTAGTAGCTCGTGTGTTCCCCGAGCAGTAGGACCAGTCGTACGGCGTCCTCCCTAGGAGGCCGTATGTCGTAGGTCAGGATGCGGGGCGGAACCCCGAACGAGTTGAAGAGGGTGTGATATCCACCCAGGTATACAACCCGGGGCATGGATACAACCCGTAGTACGGTGCGAGGGAAGCGGGGCAGGGTGGAGACAATGCCTATGTCAAGCCAAGGTAGAAGCCTGAGATTAGACGAGGTAGAATCTACTGTACATGGAGATTCTACCGTGCTTATATAGGCTTCTAATAAATTAAAGTGATCGCAGTCAATCGCGATCAGTTCCTGTACCGTAGCATTAAGGAGCATTAATGCTGATGCTCCTGGACTCCTCTGTGTTGGTTTCCGTGGTGTCGGTGGGACCTAGGAGACCCGACGCTCGGGTTTCCTAGTCCTAAGTGTCATTGTATCCAGTGGTGAAACCCCGATCGGGTTTGCAACCACTCCTGTACTTCGTGTACTCTTCTGTGTCAGCCCTTGGTGTGTCCGGGGACTAGAGTCCGTCTGTACGGGTTCCTAGTCCCTAACGTCTTCTGTATCCCGTGGTGCAGACTCCCTGAGTCTGTGGCTTAAGAATCCAAGGCTGGGTTTCAACCGTGAGAAGGTCACGTGGTGGCGTCATGAGAGTCCCGTGCCGCTAAGACGCGTCTGTATCCATACGGACGCGTCGTGCGAAAAAGTAGAACCCGGGTGATTCATGACACTGGGATATAGAAAAACCCTGCAAGCAATAGATTATGTGATAATCATTAAAAACATCGCATTTTGGCCATACAGGGAAATTCTGATTTTTCCCTATTCTGGGCCTCCCATGGTGTGGGATATCCAAACACATGTGTTTTGGACTTGGCTGATGTATATATCTTGGAAAGTTGGACAGCCGACACCAAGGTCACCCCACACCCCATGATTTGTACATCTCGATTATAACTGATGCGACTCTTTTTCTTAGACAGTATCCCTCGAGTCTCGGGACCTTGCTCAGCACAATGCTCTTGGCCCCTGAGATTCTATCTGTGCCCCGACTCAGTTGCCTTATTCCCTTTGAGCAGGTTGATTCACCTGGATTTTGCAGCAAGGCTCTTTGTTGGGCTACGACTGGGAGTCCCCATGTCAACTTTGATGATCAGTATCAGATCACAGTCCATTTTGTGGGGCCTAACAATACTGGCTACGACAGTTCTGCCCACAGAGCTTCTTACATGAACCATGGACTCATCTCTTTTTGTACTGGTTTCAAAGTCGGTCGTATTCCGATAGTATATCTCGCTGACCTATGCAGTTGTACCTACCCTGCTCGTGACCAGGAGGGGAACGACACCAAGCCCTCACCCTCCAGCAGGCCATTGACAGCTGGTTGTTGATTGAGATCTTAGCAGGGATTGGAGGGCATTCAATACTCTAGAGCTGTACCTATCATATCACACCTCGACTTTGTTTAGTACCTGCACCTACATTACCTTTATTTGTTTTCATCTAGCACTGGAACTTGCATATCAACTGTTAACAATTGCTTGTGCTGAATTCCACATAGCTTTGGCTCTATATACTGAGACTATTTGTAAGAGCCAGTGTATTTCAACATGGAGTAGCTGTAAGTACTGCCTCGCTTTAACACTGATCAAGGTTAGAGTGCGGGAGTATGTTGGTTCGATCCTCACTAAAGCCACATTAATTTCTAGTCACTCCTCTCAGCTGTTTTATTCCAGCCCTGAGTTTTTCTTTTCCTTTTCATCCTTGCATTCCCTGTTTTTCCCAAATACTGTTTCTTCAACTGCATAGCTGCCTTGTGCCAATAGTATTCCCAAACCATGCTATAAATCTATCTAGTGTTGTCGCCATCACTACTTTCCATAACATGGGTCCCCAGTGCCACCATCTTGTCAATTTTTTCTTTGACCCGCAAGGTACAAGGAATCATCATTCTGCATGTGCATGTGCCACACAGACAGCTCGTACAATGCATGAATTCTGGACGATGTACAAGAAGTGCGCCAGGGGCCTGGATGACCTTGACCTTGAGCGAAGTATTGATAAAATTGCCACCACCATAAGCTGGCCACAGCTTCGGATTTTCGGCTATAAGGGGTGGACCATGGCCACGGGTGTGCAGGGTATGCGTTGGCAGTGGGTCCAGATGAGGTGAGCATCAGGGAGTCGGGTTCCTGAGCAGCTGTCCACAAACTACTGTGTGAAATGCTCTTCTCAAACATGGGATTGCCTAGCCACAGGAGAGTCCTTTCCAACAAGTTGATCCTCTATCACCTCTTGCATCAACTGAGGACACCAATCCAAATGATGATGATATCCTTGATCCTAATCTTTCCAATTCCTTCTGCTGGTGAGTTCCCTCCCAGAGTACAAAATATGGTCCCCTCATCTCAGCCAACTATGTCATTCACTGGTCCCGTCTCTGAGATCTCAGATGACGAGCTCAATGTGCTGCTGCTCCACTTGCACACCCATTATCATTGTGCAGGTCTTAGCATGCTCGACGGAATGCTCTGCCAACTTGGTCATTGTGTTCCTACTGAAAGGGTCTGCCAGTTGCTTCTGCACATTGATCCAGTCCGGCAAAATTCTTGAGTGTATACAGATCCATCGCTGAGAGTACCGTGTCCTTGGTCCCAATTCCCTTTGGCACCATGATGGCCAGCATGGCGAGTCATTTTGCTTTATTTTGCACTTGTTTTAAGATTTGGCTTTAGGTTTAATTCAGTGGGGAATCATTATACATGGTTTCATCAATGGCTATTCCCGCCTGATCATGGGCCTCTGTGGAAGCAATAAAAATACAGCAGATACAGTTTTGGAGCTATTCCTTGATGAAGCCCAGGTGTACGGGGTTCCATCTAGGCTCTGTGGAGATCATGGCACAGAAAATCTATACATTGCTGCCCTGGATGGAATCCCATCGTGGGGCCTGTAGAGGCTCTTATATATGGGGAAGGTAATTGATTTCCATTCAGCTTTTTTTGCCTACTCATATCTGTTCTAGAAGTGTCCACAATGTCCGCATTGAACGCTTGTGGGTTGATATCACTGCACAGGTTGGTGCAACTTGGGCCAACCATTTCACTCGCCTCGAACTCCATTATGGACTCGACATCAACAACATCACTCATATCTGGCTTTTTCATTTTCATTTTCTTGGTACAATCAACTCCCAACGCAAGTCATGGAACCAGCACCACATTCAGATTTGCAATTCCCCTAACTGCTCACCAACTGACATGTTTGTCTTTGATATGTTTGTGTCAAGATCAGCTGCTGCCAGAAGAAGAAAACCTCATTGAAGAGGAATTGGAGGTCTACGGGATTGATTGGCAGGGGCCTTCGTGATGATGGCGTACTCCAGTCACAGGCTCAAAACAATCCTAGAAGCGAAGGCTCAAGCTCCTGGGTTGGCTATACTGGACCTCCTCCTGATCTCAGTGAGGTTATTGTTCAGCCACCTCAAGGCACTCTTGCAGCTGATGAGATCAGCCACTTGTATGATTCTTGTTCACCTTTACTTGGCAGTGCTGAGAATGCTGATATTATATCGCTTTGGAACCACGCACTCACTCATGTTCGTGTCCTGTACCCTAATGTATTTTAATTCCTTGATGTATATACAATGATTTTTTTTTCATAGTAGTTTACAACTGTTCTCAATTTATTTACTGTTGTAGCTATGAGATGACTGGACAGTACAAATTAAGCAAAAATCCTTGCCATAAACCATGCCCAATGATGGCTGATCATGTTTAGCCATGGTTCAACCATGGTTGATCATGGATTTTGATGGCTCCCAACCATGGTTGATGATGGCTGATCATGGATTTGATGGCTCCCGACCATGGTTGATGATGGCTAATCATGGATTTTGATGGCTCCCGACCATGGTTGGCTATGGTCAACCATGGTCAACAATGGCTGATCATGGATTTGATGACTTCTCTGACCATGGTTGACCATGGTTAATGCCCAAAAAAGTAAAATAAAATTGTTTTGCAAAATTCACGTCCTCAACCTCAACCTCTGCACTGGACCTCGACTTGCAACCTTGTCACTGGACATTCACCACCTTGTACACCGTACTCAGCCTCCCCACCGAGTGCTCAACCTGCTTTCCAGTACTCAACCTACGTGCTCAACCTGCCTTGTTACAAATGCTCAACCCTGCCTTGTTACGTGCTCAACCTGCCTTGTTACGTGCTAAACCTGCCTTGTTACGTGTTCAACTCCCCTGCCGTACTCAACCTCCACTGCCGTCCTCAACCATATATTTTGCATCGAAAAAGCTTTTATAATTATCAGCAAAACGACGCACCTTCCTCTTGGAGGTCAAGAGACCGTTGGTGGAGGACGGCCTTACGCACAGAGGGCTTGCGATAGGCCTTGAGCTGGCTGGTATTGCACAGGAGGACGCGGATTTCGTGCTCCTTTTTATTGAAGCGCAACGCCATGTCCGCAATTTTCTCGGTGCGGTATGTATAAAATTCGTCCACCTCGGTGGCCAGTTCGATCTTGCGCTGCTTAGTCTGCACGGCGAGCAGGGCTTGAGTGGCTTTGGAGGCGTCGGAGGGTCCCGCTTTCCGGGGACCGCGAGACTTGAACCGGGCGAGTTTGGGTTGCGAAGAGCATGAGCGGAGGGAACGATGGTATTGACCATCGTGGCAGTGGGAAAAGAAGAGAAGGTCTGTCAACAAACAAAGAAGCGCGTTTACGTGACTTACGTGTTGGCAGTTTCTGTCAATGCTCTCACCTCATATCTCTTCCATACAACCACAACCCTCAAGCCTTGATGGCTCAAGGGTTGGGTGCTCCGCTCATAAGATACATTATTTTATAGAGATCTGCACCCAACCCCTGAGCCATTGTGGCCTTTTGTTCGAGCCCCGCTCAAGGGGTATTTTATTTTCGTTTTTTTTTTGCTTGCGCTTACTATCATTTCCCTCATGTCGCGCCAAACTTTTCTTGCATTCCTCCTGCGTGTAATCGACTACACTTTTGGTGTCCATCTTATTCTCACGCCTGAAGCCCCGCCGGACAATGAGCAAGAGGGCTGGTACATAATTTCATGGGGTCTGCTTTCTCGTGACCGGTGAGTCAACCCTAGCTGTTGTGCAGACCTCTGTCCTCAGCAACAGTGACTGGCTGCTGTTTCTTCAAAACCATTCAGACGATGCCCGGGCTATTGAGCCCATATACTTCGCGCGTACGTTTGAAGAGGCGCTCAAGTATCTCCCTCTTTGCAAGGCTTTTCAAGATGCCTTCACGCTGGATGACACGGGGAGATGGGTCAACAAAAAAACCCTCTACTATGTTGTGGATAACGATGGCAAAATCTATTACACCAGGTGCGTTTGTACTCTCATATATTTGTTTTGATTTTCTCTTGACCCTCGTCCCACAGTGAAGCCGCCAAAAAAGCCTGCCAGCGCCAACCTGGTTACGGGTGTAATCTGTGTACTCACCTCTGAACGCGATGCGCAAGCACGCATACATGGCTGGCCGGACGATTACTGAAGAACATTTGTATTTACTTGCAATATTGATTTGTCGTACTACACCTGCCCGGAAAAATGTATAGAAACAAAAGCCATATAGATTTCACGCCGCGCATACAGTGCAATGTAAAGTAACTAGAATCGACCTCCTACTCCTGTGCACGCCCGGAAGCATCTTCATCGCGAAGGAAGCTGAAGAGCTTCCTTTCATCGCGGCTGAAGCAGAGTTTTGCGTTGGGTGTCGTCTTCAAGAGGCGGATGGCGCGCTCCCTGATAAAATATATGTCAGACCCTGCGTCCGCGTGTGCACGACACGCACCTGTTGGTGAAGATACTCGAGTACCCGCTCACAGCATACCATCATTGGGCTGTCTCTGATCGGTGGAGGATCGTCCTCGATGACGAGCGCTTGCAGCTCGTTCACCGGATGCAGCACCGACACAGGGCCCAAAACGCGCTTGAAGAGGTCGCGCGCCTCCTGAGAGCTGATCGGTACCGGAGGCGGCCTGGTCTTCGCAAGCTCAGCCAGATCGGCCTCCTTGGCAGCGATGCGGGCGTAGTCGAGCTCCCGGTTGCGTGCTGCATTCTCCCCCTCGTGGTTATGGTTCTCAACGCAGTCGAGGCGCCACCAATCCATGAAGGTCGACCAAGTGGGGGCCATGAAGGTGCGACCATTGGGGGTAGAGGCGGAGCATACGTTCCCGAGTGCGCCTAATGTGTACAAGAGCTCGACGTCAAGACCGAAAGAGGAGATGAAAATCACGCACACTGAGCTCACCACACCCCTCCACTTCTCATCATCGACGATCGCGCAAAAGCCACCTGTGTGGGCTTCGTTGGTCTTCATGACCGGTGTCCGGCAAATAGATGGGCACGCATAGCAGCACCTTGGGCGCCTCCGCAGGGGAACGAAACGCGACCCGTGTTTGCCATGGAGGGAGGGAGACAGATCGACGCAAACAAATCACGGTCACGCTTGGATCACACATTCCGAGGCAAAAGAAATCAAGTTGATAAATAAATTTAATTGAAAATTGTACGGCGTGTAGTTCTACGTACCTACATAGCTAGTCAATGCCCACCGTGTTCGACCCAAATGCTAGATTCCGGACACACACACATGCACCCAGGGCATTCCTCCCCACCACAGCTCCTGCAAGTCGGAAAGAAATGACCCCCAGGGTGGTCAATCCATTCCACGGAGTCTTCGCACATACATGCGCAGCCTGGGCAATCCTCACCCCCGCACGCCTTGCACCGCGGCAGGCGCGCGGCGCGGGGCTCGAATGCTGGCGCCGGGAGTGGGCACTGACTCTCAGCGTAGTTGACGTCTGCGGAGGACTGCTCGTCCTCGTCCGGTGAGATGGTGCGGTGGTGCCTTTTCTGCACATTGCGTGGGGTCTGTGGCGCTGAGGGCTTCTGCGTTTGCTGCAGAGTTTCCACAGTTTTTCCGGTGAGTTTCTTGGAGGCGGGCTTTGGCGCAGCTCTCGCTGCAGCGGCGTGTTCCTTCCGGAGAGCCTTAGTTTCTTCCTTCCTACGTGGAAATGTGGCAGTCAGCATTTAATCAAAGAAGAATTGCTGGCCATGCACCTTGCACGCCGGGTTGCAGCGTCGTGCAGCCGCCTCTGCTCGCGTTCGGCAGTGTCCTGCCTGTGAAGCCAAGCATCTAGTGTGAGTGAGGTGGATGACGATAAGAGACCCAGTCTACTTACCTGCCGCGGTAATTCTCCGAGTGGGCCACGACTCTCTCACGATATTTGCATCGGGTGTGGTAATCCGCCTCTGCCATCTTGGCTCAGGCACTAGTAAAGGCGCTCAGTGGAGGCAATGTTGCAGTAACCAGTGTTACCCCCGCATGCGTAATTTGGATGCCTCCCGGCGCCGTTCTTTGTTTCTAGTAGATAGTCAATGTAGATCTGGGACTGTAAAAACTGGGACGCACTTTTGTTTGTATCGTCTGCAGCTTGCTGCTCAAAGCTCTTGTCTTTCCTCAGAGTCCAGGTGAGCCCGCCGAGAAGGCATTTGACCAACTGAGTGTGGTTGTTGCGAGATGTGGTGGAGAGAAGGAGAGTTAGGCCGTATAGCCACCCAAAGTTAGAAACAAATCTCTGTTACAATATCAGTTCCCGACGTGCTTCCTCAATTATTTTATTCCTACCTCTTCTTGCTCAAGCCGTAAAACTCCAAGAAAATCAAGACACCCAGAGTGGACCTGTGGAAGACTGGGTGAACAAGAATTAGCTTTCGCCTGGACGACCACAATTATTTATTTCACGTTTACTGGGACCAAAAACACCAAATTGAGGCACCATCCAGTAAAGAACCCTGCCAAAATTTGAGGCCGAACGGTGAAGTGAAAGAGGATGAACTAACGTCTTCATATCAGTTCTCGACACGAAGTGATTTACGGTCAGTCAGTTCCCGACGCGAGGTGTTTTTACGACCAGTCAGTTCCCGACACGGACGGGTCTGGGGTCTCGCGGCTCTGTTGCTCGCCTGAGTTTGTTCACGCAAGAGATTAAATCAAGGGGTATCAATTTCTGCCAATTCTGCTACTGTAGAAAACATTGCAAGCCCTTCCTCCCATCGCGTTTTCCGCCGGCCAATATTCGTTCATACTCCGCAGGATCCTCCGCCGCCAGCCCAGCCTCCGTCTGAAACCGTAGTCCACGAAGCGAAAAAGTCCGCCGGCCGTGAACTGCATGAAGGAGACGCGTTCGTCGCCGGCCTGGACGGGGACGTTGGAGTGCGCGACTGTGGCAGAGGGGAGCAAAATCAATGCGGCCGCGGGGAACTCCACCACCAGTTTGAGGTCCCAGAGGACGAGGTGTCCACCGAGATGGGGGTCCAAAGTTTCCCAGCGATTGCACTGCGCACCAACCGAATGGCAGATTGCAAACGTCGCGATGCTTGAAGGTCCACACATTGCCGAAGTTGAAGGCCGCGCAGGCGAAGACTGATTTAGGGAACGGCATTTGAGATCAGGGAAGCGCAAGCGGAGGCGAGTATTTGTGGTCGACGTAGTATTTGTGGAGCCGCGGCGCCCAGACTCGGAAGGCAGCTGAGAGGGGAAGAACTGAGCTATAATGGCGCAGGGGGAGGAATCAAGCTCACCGCTAGCAAAGTGAGCCATGCGTGCAATGTCGTCGTGGGCAAGGAGCCGCTCCGCGAGGCTTGTGTAGTCCTTGTTGTCCAGCCAAGTGGGAAGCGTCTGCCCCTTGCCAAATGTCAGTCCGACGTTGATGGCGGCGAAGAGGCCGCGTCGGTGCTTGCAGAAGGTGGCAGGAAAGTGGGCGGCAGCGCCTTGTTGCTTGACGAAGTCGTACACGCGTCCAACGCTTGCGCGGTAGAGCTCGTCTCGAGGCTGCCCAACGAGGACAAGAAATACGCGCCCCTCGCCGTCGACGAGGGGCTGTGGGTCACTGTACGCGGATTGGGTTAAATGAGGAAAGGGAGGTGGGGGATTTCGCCTACAATTCGTTCCAGGGAATGAGCTGGAAGCCTAGGCCGATGAGCTCAGCAAGGCTGTGACGCTGCTTGCCGCCACGCTTCTCCGCCCTGTCCTCAACTTTTGTGGCATACGCGCCGTGGGCGGTAGGCAAGGCGGGCCGCGTCGAAAGTGGGCAGGTGGAGGCGGCTGAGCGGGCGCGACACAGCTCATATGGTCAGAATAACCAGTTAACGGTTGGAGGTTGCCACAGGGCTTAATGCATTATTGTGTGGATAGCCTAACATAGCATAACATAGGCATAACATGTTATCTGTGTGTCACTATATAGGGTAATATGTAGTCAGGTGATCTCCGGACCCGGAGGACAAGAGGTCAGGTGAGCTCTGAGCTGGCCGAAAAATGTAACAGGTTATAATAGGGAAAGAAAGAAAGGCATTAGCTAGGCTTGAACCAAGGCCTTCAACTGATCTTACATAAGAACAGCGCCAGAACTCTAACCACTAGACCAAAGTAGTTGTATATAACAGGAGGCATTGATCTCAATATATGTTGCCTCTCACCTCCAATATTTATTGTTCTGTCATACCTCATACCTCTAGCTGCCTATATCCCAAGCCTATGGCATACAAGCTACCCTTTGGAGTTGCAGAAATTCCGCCTCCGCTCCACTTCCTTTCTGGGAAAAAACACTACCCCCACCACCCGCATTTTTCGGCAGCACGGCAGGTTTTGATGTGCCGTCGGTGCCGCTCCGCCCTTCAGTTTATTAGTTGTGCGCGCGCTCGCTGAAAGGAGACCACCGTAAAAGAGAAATAAGATATAAGATTGAATTTAAATCTACAAGAAATGCATATCTAGGAGCGCGGAGGAGCATACGGTACAAATTGCCATTGATGGTAATAGTTATTCAAGTGCGCCTGAGCCGGAACATGGGTCAAATGGAACGAAGAAGGCGCCGGTTCCGTCAACGGTGTTGGTAAACACAGGGCAGGAGGTGCAGTACGGGGTGGTGTGGGCAAATAGGGATAGGGGTGTGGTCGACATTGATAGATCATAGGCTGTGCTGTGAGCGAGGAGGTACAACGGTGGAGGTGCGGTGGGATGCAAGACCTCGACTATCGAGGATGGAGGTAGGAGGTACAATGGTGGAGGTGCGGTGGGATGCTGGACCTCGACTATCGAGGATGGAGGTATGGTGGCGGAAGGTCCGGATGCTGACCTGTCATCATCCGTTACCCAAGGCGCCGTAGATAGAATAATGTAATTGATACACGTACTTTGACTTTTTCCGTGCCTTTGCGCCACTATTCGCGCCCCCTCCATACGCAGGATCTCCGGCTTTCTTCCGCTTGAGCTTGATGCCTGGCATCATGGCCTTCTGAGTCGTATCCCAGCCTGATGAGGAGGGGACCTGTCTTGAGCACGGCAGTATGTCACTGTTGTCCGTCTCGAGCAGCATCGCAGCGACGGCATCGGTGAGCATGGGGATGGAGGGAAAGTCTTCTTGACGGGATCTTCGAAAGCGGGCTGCCAGTACCTCCATCTGCTCCAATAAGACGGCCAAGACCTTGCGGGCCGGTGCTTTAGCTTTGGGTGGTAGTGCTATGTTGACGACAGAAGGTGGGGAAGGTGGGGAAGGTACTGTGTCGACGACAGAAGGCGGGGAAGGTGGGGAAGGTGCAGCAGGGCAGGGTGTGGTCTCCTCGAAAGTCTCGCACGTATCAGCATTGAATAAGCGTTGGACGGCGGCGATGTGTTTGCAAAACGATATGAGCGGGAAGTCGAGACAGGAGACAGGTGCAAGTATATGAGTCGATATCCACCTCGTATGTCTTTGATGCACACGACTTTGACGGCACGAGGTACTTGGCTTCCTCAACGTGTTCAATGTCTTGTTCGACGTACGCGGCGCTTTTCTTGACAATGTCCTTGCGTTTCTTGACTTCCACACCAGGACCCTCGAACCCGAAGTCCTGGTGACGCTGCTTGAGGGAGTAGTAGAGGGCGACGCACTCTGTAAGGATGTACAGCAGGTGGTCCAGGCGCCGGTTCCGTTTGTTCTGTAGGAATTTTCCCTTGAGCACATGGTGCCATCTAGAGAGTCCTAGTCCGTGATTATGCTCGTCAGATAAATAAGAGCACGTACACTTCAACCAGCATGTTTGTGTCGCACATCTCAAAGATGGTGCGAGTCCGGCGGTGTGAAGCCGACCACATGCGTACAACAGTATCCGGCATCCAGTAATCAGTCAAGTATTGCACAACCTTTGATGGAGCCGTTCTCTGAATCTCGCGCCAGGCCTGCTTGAAGTCCTCCTCGTTGTCTATGCGGACCCATTTCTTCAGCAGCTCCCAGAGTTCGGGGAACTTCGAGATGGCAAAGTGCTGTTGCCAGGCGTGCAATACGTGCCACCAACACAAGAGTATGAAGGCCTGGGATCTATAGCCAGCACGGCATGCATTGATTTGCGCATGGTCGAAGTCGGTCATGATGTACCGTGGAATGATGAGTGGCGACTGCTTCTGTACGAGGCGGACAAAATATTGTATGGTCTCTTGACAACCGTTTGATGCCAGCATCCAGCCGACCGGGATACCGTGAGCCCAAGCATCGCGTACCACGAGTGTTGTCAGATTGAGATGTTCGTACATGGTGACGTTGTGTGTCGCATCGATGCAGAGTATAGCGGTGCCATATTTCCGGTACATTTTGCGTTGCCATCCAGTTTGAATCATTATTGTGAAGACGTCGTCGGCCAAGTAAGAATCGGCAGGGGGGGGGATCGGTCTTTGACTTGAAACCGAGGAGATACCCTTTGTTGCGTAGTCTTTCCACCCAGAGGAGGGTCGAGCATCCATCGTCAGAGTGTAGTTGGATATGTTCTGCTTCGATCTCCTTCTCAATCCGCCGAATGTCGCGGAGCTGGATGAAGTCGGTGCGAACTGCAGTGCACTCAGTCGGGTTGTCGTCGTCGAAGGTATTGTCGTCGTGGTAGGTGCCGGCATGAAGCAGGTCCAACTGCAGAAGGATTTAATCTCAGTAGACTGTTGAGAGAAGGAGGTACGCACAATGTGATCTGGAGCGACCTTGAGTCGCAGTAAACCCGCAATATATTCCCTTGTCTTCTTTGGAATACGCGTGAAAGCGAGGTTGCCGTTGCCGAGGGTGTGGTTGTGCTCATTTGAGTAGGTGCCGAGCATGGTGGTACGTCCGGGGTATTGTTTGATGGTCAAGGCACACTCGCACCACGTTCGCTTGTCTGCCAGCCGCTGGGATCGCCCAGGACATTTCTTTTCGTATGTTTTGACTCCACCGGTACCCCCGCCTAGAGCACACATACCGGTACTTGACTTCAAACGCTGGTAAGCCCGAGATCTTCTTCACCAGAGGCAATTCGATGCAATTTGTGCGCTCCTCTTCGGCGAGCCAGCGTTCAAAGGCCTGTGGAGTCTCCCAGGAATGAGTAAACTTGCTATTGATGCTGTCGTCCTCGAAGGACCCAGGAATTGCCGTTAAGCGGAAGACTGTTGTCAAAAAGGTACTTGAAGAAGCACTGGATATATCAGAGAGCGTCGGGGAGGGAAAATCAGCGCCAGAGACAGAGGCCAGCTGGAATGAGCCTAGAAAGGACTCCATGAGGCTGGCGAGGCTGGCGACGCGGGCGAGAAAGCAAGCAGCAAGTAGGACGTGGCGAGGGTGGCGAGCAAGCAAGAAAGTTGGAACCTTCACGTGCTCGATATTCGTCGTCTCTCGCCGTTGAGGCTCTTCGCAGCAGAGAATCTCTCGCCGTTGAGGCTCTTCACAGCAGAGAATATTGTATTGATCTGGCTAAAGGACATGTACAGGACTAGAATACAAATCTATATACTTATCTACAAAACGACCGGTGTTATGATGGTATCGTGCTACTTGTCTTCTAGGAAATGGACGGGATTGCTCAAAGATGAGCCAGGCGAGGACAAAGAAGACGAGGAAGAAGAAGTTGTAAAAGTACTGTTATAGAGGGAGGGAGTGGACGGGAACGGTGACGACGAGGATGCGCGGCGTTGTGACAAACTAGGGAGACACGAGGTAGAGGCAATGGGCGGTGGTGAAAGGCTCCAGCGCAAGCCCGAAACAATGGGCGAGGTGATGTGGAAGCTCAGGTGCGAGGACACAAACAGCGGCCCTGGAGCAGAGCCAAGGCGGGATGTGCGCGGTGTGCGCGGCTCGAGCTTAACCATGCGGCGAACCTTGCTGATCTCCAGCTCGTCGGAGGAGGAGTCGGCGACCTCGTGCTTGATCTTCTTGCTTGGGCGCCGGCTCGGCGGGGTCGTCGCACGCTGGCGCTTGAGGCTCGGCGGGGTCGTTGCCACGCTGGCCGCTTGAGGCTCAAGGCGGCGGGGAACTCCACACGATAGATGAACCTGTCCACAAATCTGGTGAAAGACGTGATGAGGTCGTCCTGGTCGTTGGCGGCCATGCCCGAACGACGCAGGAGAATCGGCTCATCGGTCACTACTTGGAAGGTGTACGCCTGCGGGATGCCGACCCACTGACCCAACCGGAAGTTCCAGTAGTCGTAGTAGGTGTCAGGGCGAGGATGGATGCGAGAGGTAAGGAAAGGGCGCAAGTCGGCGAGGCGGATCGTGGGCAACGTCTGTGCCCAGCCGGGGAGGTCTTGAACCGTGATCGTGCTCGCCTCGGTGCTGTGGGCCCAGGAGACAAGAGTAACGCGGGCGGGTGGGTTGCGACATGATGAGCGGCAGGGCGAAGAACCGAGGGTGACACTGACAGCAAAACACCTGGTTCGCGTGCTTCTTGGGAGAGCGTCGGCGACGGGGGAAGTGGTGTCAGTGCAGCGAGACGCGTGGCAGCCTCCTGTTCCTGGGCGAGGCGCTGGTGGTGGAGCTCGTTCAGGCGGCGGCGTGGTGCAGGAACGGCTGCGGCCGCTTCCTCGAGTCCCGCGACAAGGAGCTGCTGCATGGTGTTGGAGAGCGCGCATGCCAGCAGCGCGATCTCGTGGACACTGCAGAAGGAACTGGGCTGCTCACGACAGCAGGTCTTGCAGCGGCGACGCTGGCACTGGGCGTTGCCGGGGCGGGAGCAGGAGGAGCACTTGGTGCTTGGTGTTCTGGCAGGACGCGGATGCTTGGAAGAGGGGTGGGGCGGCAGGGGAGTATTGTTCTGGGCAGGAGGTGTGTTTGACCTGGGCGGTGGGAGAAGAGGCGAAGGCGCCCGACTCCCAGAACTTGAAGTGTTGGCCATGGGACTCATTATAGCACTAAATTGAACACTTTAGTACAAGGCGAGGTGGAGGAGGAAACACATGGAAACGTACAACAGTGTACCACTTGCCGCGGTTTCGGCCATGCTGGCACTCGCAGGGACGCGGGGAGGAAACGCGGACACTCGGGTTTGGGGCAGCGGACATGCCGCGCGTCGATTCGCATCGTCTCGTGGTTCGTGAACAGAGGCATCTTGATCTAAGAGGGTTGAGTGAGGGTGTCGCAAAAGAGGGTGGAGGAAGAGAGAGGGGAGGGATGTTTGTTTGGCGTAAGCGTCACTACAGCCGTCCACCGGCTTGCATTTTCAAGCTCTGCGAGGAAGCCGTCGGCAGATGGCAGTGCACGTCCCGTTATGGTAAAGGGTGGAGGCGGAATTTATTGAGTGACCCTTTGGTGCTTCTGGTTGTGGAATTTACTACTCAGTCGCCAAAAAGCACTGTGTTTGGGAAATTATTTTGTGTTTGCAGGCCAATGAAGCCCCTAACCAAAAAACTGCCTTCATAAAAAGGCATTAGATAGCCTTGGAAAGCATCAGAAAGCCAGAAAAATTGTTTGATACTATTCACTACAATTTTTCAAGTAGTTCAGCACCAATAAATATTGGGACATGAGAGGCAACATATATTGAGATCAATGCCTCTAACTCCTATACAACTACTTTGGTCTAGTGGTTAGAGTCCTGGCGCTGTTCTTATGTAAGGTCAGTTGAAGGCCTTGGGTTCAAGCCTTGCTAGTGCCTTTCTTTATTTCCTATTATAACCTGTTAACATTTTTCGGGCCAGCTCAGAGATCACCTGACCTCTTGTCCTCCGGGTCCGGAGATCACCTGATTACATATTACCTATATAGTCACCCACAGATAACATGTTGCGCCTATGTTATACTATATTAGGCTATCACACGATAACACATTAAGCCCTGTGGCAACCTCCGGTAACCGTTAACTGGTTAATTCTGGCCTTATGTGGGTGCGCGACGTATTTCCGGATGGCAGCTGGGCGGGCGTCGTGTCCCTGATTCTCGACCTTGCGAGCACGGTGTCGGTGGGAGCCAGACTGAGCGGGGCTGGATGCTACGACTTGTTCAAACGTTGGAGAGATGTGCCGCTTGCGTGAGGGAGCAGCAGGTACGTCGTTGACAGTATTGACGATCGGCAGCGGCCATTCCTCGTCGACTTGATTGAGTGGATCGGGCATCCAGTCCTCGTCGACTTTCTCATCTTCCAGCTCGTGATCTTCCTGGCCTTCGCATCGGCAGCCCACGGCCTGCGATAGCAGAGGCGCAAAGAAGTCGACAGTGCTGCTCCACGCAGCAAAAAACTGTGCCACTGGTGTCTTCGGGGTGGTGAGCACATGAATAGGAGATGATAGTATCTACCATTCGCTGCGTAGACGTCCAGAGCATTTCTGCAAAAAAAAAACGCGTCAGCTGAAGCTCAGTGGCACAGAATGTCTCGGTGGCAGCCATGCGTTCTGGGTCTCCACTGAGTCCCAGGTTTGAGTTTGAGTCTTCATGCGGAGGATTCCAGAACGAAAGGCTGCCAGGCCAGAGACAAGCTAAAAATTAAACTTACTTGATGAACAAGTCCGTCAGCGCGTCGAGGAAGGAAGTGGCGAGAGCGTAAGGGTACACGCTGATCCAATCAACATGTGCACGGTACATACGCTGATCCAACAACGCGTCCCCGGCCGTCTTCACCCACTCGCCAAAATGCCGGCGGGAGTCCCTCTTAGCTCCCAGCGTCCGCGCCAAACAACATTAAATCTACAAGCTCACTCTCCAACGTCGTCAACATCACCCGGAACCAAGACCAGGAAGGGACGCCATGGTACTTTATCATTGTCGGCGCACCGGTCCGTCTTTTGGAATAAGAGGAAGGCTGGCCAAGGAGGCAAGCCGCCGTTCAGAGTATGTTGTATCTGAATGCAATGATTTTTATGATTTACCACAACCCCAGTCATGACACAAGAAGAGCGCACAAATCTCGAAGCTTTTCTCAATGTGCCCGACACTTTGGACTATGCCGACCACCAGTTATGAAGACGAGGTTCTGCGGGGGGAAGAGAGCCACCGATATCAGCCATGCTGGGGAGGAATTGAAGATCCTGATGAAGACCAGTGGACGAGGAACTCCTGGATATGCTGGAACAGCAACAAAAAAAAGTATGTCATTTCGGTTCATTCAATTTAATCTCCTACTTAGAGTATTTCAAAGCAAGACGTTCTCTCGACGTCCGCGAGATCGTCGTAAACATGCAGACAGAACTCAAATACTGGTGGATGTGTTCGCGGCGCAGCTGGAAAGCATGACCGACGCCTACGTTCTTGGAATCTCGTGATGGTGGAGAAGAGTCTGGGAGCCGAATACACGCAGCCTAGAGACTCTGTGCTCCAGGAGAAGCGACAGGTACTCGTGGTGGATTTGTACGGTGCGTATTTATTTTTTGGGTTTCGATTTGGAATGAGCTGAGATCAGTAGAAGACGCGCTACGAAGAGGTGCCCATTGTAGACGGCGACGCGTTCATCACATCGGCGTACGTGCGGCAGGGCCTCATGCCCTCGACCCCTCACCATGCAAGCGCTGTTATCACAGTGCGCACTCTTGAGGTCTTTGCATCATGCAACTGCGGTGCCCACGACTCGGGATACAGGTGTTTGTGCGAGGGCTTTGCAACTTGCATGTCGTAGCTCCGCACCCATATCTAGACGTGCAATTCTCCACCGCATTCGACGTCTACCTTTCCCTGGGCTGCAGCCGATTGAACATGAAGGCCGCACTCGGGCGACATCCCAACTGGCGATTGAAGAAGCCTGCCCCCACTTGCCTCTATGAACTCGAAGGGGAGCCGAAGCTCAAGAGGCGCGTCATTGTCACGCAGGACGGCAATAATTCGCGCTGAAGCAATTTGGGTGTCGCGAACGAGTGGTGCGCTTCGATGGGACGTTGTTCCTGGGGCCTCGAAGGAGCGGTACGACCATCGCAGGCACCGGAGGACTTCTTCCTACCGCGGTCTGACATCGAGGAGTGGGCGAAGGACGAGGTGGATGAGTTGAAAGGGGTTTGAGCTGGAGGAGGGTGAGGGTGGTGATGAAGGGGCGGGCTGCGAGGAGCGTTGGGAGAATATGAAGGAGGACGTAACAGCGCGCGCGTGGGGCTTGTACGACGAGACGGGGATCTTCCCTGCTCTATGTCGCCACGGGTTCGTGCTTGTCGTTGTGGACATGGTCCAGAGCGGTGAACTGTAAGCTGACCTTTTTCTTTTTGGATTGCCTTGACTTATGGACTGCGTGCAGGGCTAAATACGGCTTGTCGGTTATCAATCACCTTATACGGTGTTGGGTGAGGTGACAGTCGGCATCGACGTGGGTTGCAAGGTCGCGCGACAGGTGAAGACTCACCCCCGCCTCTCGGTGCTTGCCGCCGACAATTTCAAAGCGGTGGTGGGGTCCTTCCATGGCCTCGGGCGGTCGCCTGTGCAGCATCTGCAACATGGTGATGTACGTCGACGGCATGGGCTTGGAGGATTGCGAGAACTGCGAGAGTTACTTTGCAAAGTCCAATGCCCTTGCCGCCACGACACGCTACTCCACCGTCTTCCACCGCCAGCAGGCAATCACACCTACATGCACCACACCGATCTCTGTGATGCGTACCAGGGCCTCAGTAAGTCTGCCTTCTGTCTTCTTTAATTTTCTGACCATTTTTGCAGCTATTGTCATCGGCAACAAATATCGGCGCGCATTGAAGATCAAGCAGGGCCTGCCCGCCTTGCATGACACCATGCGCGCCCTCAACGTTTCCACGCGGGATGTCTTCGAGACCTGGCTCGCCAAGGAGAAGGAGTACCTCCAGTCTATGAAGAAGGAACCGGTGGAGGAGACGAACGAGATGGAGTATTACCAGAAATTGGTAAATCTCCATAACAGCGAGTGAGTCTTCCCTGCTGCCATTTGTTCAGTTACTGACACGTTCCAGGGAGCGCCTCCGTGATATACGCCGAGTCAACGTGTTTGTCCCCGCTGCCGGACAGCATACGCCAAAGCTGCAAAGCAGACGCGCCGCCTGGAGACGCAGCGCCGACACACCGGAGAGGTAGCAGCAAAAAGCCTGGCCGCGGTCCAAGACTTGGAGCTGCGCCTGGGCATTGAGACGCACTGGGTCGCCGGGGGCGAGGAGTGGGTCAAAGCTGCGTTGATGGTGAAGAAAAGGAGCTACCAGCGCACTTGATCATCTCCAGGGGTTGATTGTGGCCCGCATGTTCGAGCTGGCGAAGATGAATATGTCCGGGACTGGTAAGTTGCTATTCCCAAAGATACATAGGCTGACAATACGGGCGACAGGGTACAAGCTTCGTAAGCATATTGCGAAGGCGCTACAGGTTCGCTCAAAGGCAGTCAAGACAGCCCTACAGAAATACAACGACGCCGCCGCTGCCATGGACCCGCCCAAACCCCACCTCGCTGGGGAGAGAAGGTGTAGAGTACGCCTTCTTGGCGGAGTTCAACCTCCTGCGCGAGGGACGAGAGGACATCCGTAACAAGCCGTGGGCCCTCCCTGCGGGACGGGTGGCAATGGATCAGCATTTCAAGATGCTGCGCGCGACGAGGAGATCGAGAGACTGAACCTCGAGATCCCTCGCCTCCTCACGTATATGGCGGACGAGCGAAAATTCCTGATCCACCACGAGGAGCGCCTACAAGGAAGGGAACACGCGCTCGCACATCAAGTCCGCCCATTGCATGGAGTACGGGTGTTTCGATGACTTGCACCAGCAGCGGCTTATAAAGCTGGCAAAGGAGCCAGGATTCACCGCCTTGCTGTCTCGTGGGGTCAGCGTCTCCACGAGAGGCGGGTTCCCGTGGATGCCTCAGAACAGCACCTGAAGGTGACGTTGAGATGCTGGATGCCTCGATGCGCACACCTGCGGACCCCAGAACACGGACGAGGGGAGGATGAGGAAGATGAGGACGATATGGATACCATTGTGGAGGCTTTCGAGAACATCGTGCGTATCGCGCACGATACAGAAGCTGCGGCAGGAGCGGGTAGGATTTTCCGTGTGCCATATCTTGTATTTATTTCATCGAAGGGATTTATAGTCTTTTAATATAAAGGGGAAGGTCCCTAATTGTTTTCACCAATTTCGTGTATTTTTGAATGACTTGTGCTTGAAGGCGGCGGCGCCGTCAAGACCATTGATGGGGTTGATGGCGTGGTCTTGACATTGATGGTGCGCTGTCAGTGATGGCAGAAGACGGCCGTGATGGGTAGATAAAAGATATATTCATTAGATCTAGTAGATTACAGGGGAGATAAGGACGGCTTCGACTGTATTTGAGGTGTGCACAGCGGATGACCAAAAATCGCGTATCTTAACGGGCACTGCCATCTTTGGTGCACATTAGTTTACATCATTTTTTGGGCACAACAGGTGAATGGGGGAGAGGGAACCACATCGCCGACTAGGCGATTTACTGGAAGACGCTGTGCGACTCCTCTTGAGGTGTTCAGCCTTACCCCAGGGATGATGCAGACGAAAGCGATGACGCCGTGGGCGGGCGCGATTCAACATCTCACGTGTATCGGATAGCTGCTACGTTGTGGAGGACGAGTATGCCGAGGAGATCTCGATACTCCCTATGGCATACCTACGTGTTCCAGCCTTCAGTTTGGCTGTCTGGTACGCTCATATCCGCGCCAATGAGTGTGGCATGGAGGACTTCGAGTATCTGAAGACCTACAGAGTCAAACAAGGGAAATGCTTGCCGATGAGGTGAAGCGCTATCTAGCTGAGAAGCGCGAGGAATATCCTGTACTCGAATCCGTGTCTGTCAGTCGTGTCCGGAATGAGCCAGACGAGTCGGACGAGCCTGGAATATTCCTACTGAGCCTCCAAACAGACGATGCTGAATTCGTGGATTTCTTGTCGGAAGCAGAATTGACAAATCTGAGTTCAACCTAATAGGCTGGATTTTGACGCGTCCAGACAGAGTTCAGCTGCGGAGAATGACATATTGGAAGGGTTCGCTGATACGATGGAGCCTTCATACCTTGGAGGCCTTTTCAACGATGAAATTGCGCCGGGGGATGAGTTCGAATTATTCTGTGTAAAAGCACAGATCTGGCGGACGGGTACAATGGGTTGAGACGCACCACTTCAATGCCGAAGACTCCCAACTGCGTGGTTGCAAAGCCCTTGGTAGTTGTTGCGCACATTAATAACCAGCCTGTCCGCGTCCTCATTGACTGGGTCTCTTGGGGACTTGATCTAACCACTGTTGCTGATCAGCTGCATCTTCGTCGTTCCGAGATCGAGGAACCTATAGTCCTTCAGCTCGCTGTACAAGGGTCACGGTCAAGGATCAACCACTCGGTCAGCGTGGATTTTCGATACCAGGAGGTACGCAACAGGACACTTCTTCGTCGCTAACTTGAGTGGATATGATATGATCCTGGGGACCGCCTGGCTGTATCAGCATAAGGTGACCATCGGTCTCAACCCTGCCCGGGTCGGTATAGGCAGCGCTGACGCCTTACCTCTAGAAGGAGTTGCTACGGCGAAGGTTTTCACTAGCGTGATGAAGGTCGAGAGCGACTCGCTGCAAGCAGCTCGAGAAGAGTTACTAGAATACAGAACCCATCTGTAAGGTGGCGGCCATGATGCCCTACCCCCTCTACGTGCAATAAATCATGAGATCCCGCTCATGATGAAGATAAGATCCTACCTTGGAGACCCTCGTGTTGTCCTGAGGCCTTGCGAGAGCAATGGGATGAGAAACGCAGAACGTACCTGAATACCGGACGTTGGAAGATTACGAATTTGGGCAACACAGTGCCGATGTTGTTGATACCAAATGCTAAATCAACCCCACCGCGGCTGAGGGTTGTTGTGGACCTACGTGCCCGTAACATGAAACACACGGAAGATGACCTCCCCACTTCCAGATATGGAAGGGATTTGAGGTGCGCTTCGCGTTGTAAATTCTGCTCATTAATAGACAGCCAAGATGCCTTGAACAAATCAGGATCACGCCCGACCATGTCGAGCGCATGGCCGTGAGCACCCCTGATGGGAACATGGTTAGCCTCGTGCTGCAGCAGGGTGACTGCAATGCCCCCGCGACTTATCAGTCTTTAATAAATTACTTATCCTCCGATTTTATTGGTGTGTTTATGGATGTGTATCTAGACGATATAATCATCTATTCCAATACCCTGGAGGAGCACATCGGGCACGTCAAGAAGATTATTGAGGTCTTGAAACGCGAGACACTGTACCTTAGCGCTAACAAGATGCAGCTCCTTCAGCCAGAGCTAAAAGTGCTCGGACGGGTCGTGGATGATAACAGTATCAAAATGGACCCCGACAAGGTCGATTCCGTTGTGAATTGGAAGACACTGACGAACCGCGAGTTGTTGCACGGTTTCCGGGGTCGATTGGCTATCTCACCGACGACCTTGCCGTTGTCCGAATCACATGGGAGTACTCCATGGGCTGACCGGCGACACCGTCCCTTTTCGTTGGAGCTTCACGCACCAGCGGGCCTTTGAGGACTGCAAAATTACAGGAAACCCTGAATTATAAGAAGGGCGCACCTCGGGTGTGGCTGGTCACGGACGGCTGCAGCACAGGCATCGTGGGAGTTGTATCCCAGGGTGATGACTGGAAGTGGGCGAAAGCAGCGGCATTTTTTCGGCGAAGCTGAGTTCGGCGCAGCAGAACTATCCCGTCCACAAGATTGAAATGCTCACGGACATGGAAGCAATGCTCCACCACCAAGATATCCTGCAGGGCTGCAAATTCACCTGGATTACGGATCATAAGGGATTTTCATCTCATAAACCAGAAAAATCTGTTGGGCAGACAGGCCAGGTGGATAGAAAAGATATTGAGCTTTGATTTTGACATTGAGTATGTCCCCGGCACGGAGAATGTCCTTGCAGACGCGCTCTCGGATATACTCCAACGAAGCGCCGGGGACGGTGTGTGCGCGATCGAAATACACATACCATGATCTAATGGACATGGACGTGCTCGATCTCGGTGCCATTTCGATGCCCGTCTTCGCGGGACGTGAAGCCGCAGCTCTTGCAAGCGACAGGGTCACTAGGTCAATGGCCTGTGACTCTCATGTTCCGGCTGCGCTGTCCACGAACGTAGAGGTTCGGGAGGGCGAAAGCTCTCTGCTCATGGAAGTAAACATCCGTGAGCAGTCTCGGTATGCCTTGAGACCCCATCCCAAGACACAGGAGGGTGGGAGTACACAACAATACCGAAGAAAAACTTACCTAAGCCCCCTAAAACAAATTCCATTTTGAAGAGCATTGGCGTCGGCGCGGAGACCAGCATGGATGCAGAACCCAACAATGCAGCAGCCAGCGCAAAGCCAGCTGAAGCGACGACTATCTCTGAAGACAGAGTAACGGCAGGAGCGGATCACGGAGTTGATGGATCTGCTGCCCTTGACAGCGGCGATCACACGTCGAATCCAGCTGACGGATCCTCTCCCACCGACCATCCCTGCTTCAAGTCTCACTTGAAGCATTGGATAACTCCCTGCTTCAGGTGGTCAACGTGGTTGGAGGGGTCGGACTTACGCTCTGTCGTTTCCCATGTCCCCTCTAGTTGGAAGGGATTGAGGCCGTCTCCCCCATGCTGCGAAATATGCTGCAGATTGTAAGGCTCGAGGAGCACTCACACCGGAGAAAACATCATACGCCTGCCATGGCGGGGGATTGAGCATTATTGAGTGGTAGACTACTGTCTATACTCTTCAGAGACTACCAAGGGCCGGATATTCCGTGCCCCCGTGCAGTAGACTCCTTCGAACTCCGGATATCCAGAGAACTGAGCAGACTATAGGCCGAAATAACCTGTTGTGATAAGGACGTAAATGTAGCGTAAAAAAGGGGAATTGTGTAGCGCTATAGTTGCCTAGTGCCTAGTGTGTGTACCAGGCAAGGCAATACCAGAGCTCGTGCCTCTATCAGTGCCTCAGAGGAGGGCTGGAAAGGCGCTTTGAGCGATATGGTGTAGTGGTTTGTGATAAAAGATAGATAAGATCAGGTGACGACTGTACATGTGACTTGTAGCTAAAGAGTAACTAAAATATGTATATGATCCCTTACACAGATATGCCGCATATATGCTGCAGTTAGGCTGCAGCATGCCGCATATACGGACTTGTAGCTTTTGAGCTAACATGTCCCCGTGACCCCGCCTCCCGCCTGTGCGCCCCCAACGTCGGCATATCCCAAAAAGGAAATTCTCCAAAAAAAAAAAAAGTACAATAGAATTAGCCATTAAACACCCGTGAGAGTCATATTGCGTCATGTCACGATAAGGTCCCCATGCGCCCCCGACGGCGGTGTGGCCCAAAAAGGAAATTATCCCTGACAATTGTTAAACCCAAGAAAATATGAGAGGGAGTATTACTAATAATAACAGTAGCAATAACCCCCGCCCAAGCCCCTAGCTCTCCTGCACTTCAGGCCCCTTGTCATCTACAGCAACCATAGAGATTGTGTAGAGCAAGTCGGAGACCGCCTCCTCCATGGCGTCATCCCCCTCATCGTCCTCTACCCACCGTCGTCCTCCCCCTCGTCCCTGCCGCCCAGATCAATGACGACCTCCTCGTCAACCACCATCTCCTCGTCTGAGTCCGACTCAGACACCCCACCACTTTCACGCT
>JARKIC010002862.1:0-44366 GCA_029378375.1 Mycena olivaceomarginata | reverse complement strand
TCACGCCGGTGGGGGGTTAACCCCAGGTCCCGTTCGCGATGGCGATTTGCTGGCGCCGCCGCAGGACCACCGAGCGCGTGATGATGCCGCCGCTCACCATGAGCAGGATGATGAGCGTCGAGAGGAATGTGTACACTGCAGATATCCAGGATGGTATTACGGATTCAATGTGGCAGAGTGGAGGATGCGAGACGGGCCACGGTATAATGTCGCTGGGGGAGGGGAGCAGCCGCCTGGCCCGTCACACATCGGGTGTTGGGACCCTGCGCTACCAGATGGTTGTGAGGGCGGGAAGCCAGTGAATGACGGGCTCGTCTGCAGCCACTAGATCCGGCCGATGAGGATGAGGACGAAGCAACAACGAGGTGCGGGAGGAGCCTCCGGCGGAAGACCTGGAAGACGAGGAGGACATCGCGGGTGGAGGGCGTAGATCGTAGAGAGGACGTGGACGGTGTGGGCAAAAGCAGGATGCTGTGATTAATGCGGCCCCTGTGAATCGCTGCCTAAAGACGGAGTACGACACTCACAGCGTGAGACTTAGGTCGTATTCATGGATCTGCTCCCTTCGTGCACTTCACCTTCGAATTCAAGAAACTCGAGAAAAGAGGAGTGGAGAACAGAAGGGGGTGGGATCTTCGGAGTGGGACAGCAGAGAGGTGGAACCTGTCATAACGCGTACATAGCAGTTCCGAGGAGGGCACATGAGATTCGGGTGAGAAAAGAACCTATCGGCTATCAAGTCGCGGAAAAGACCGAAACCGTACTAATTTGGCCAACGCGAATTTGGATTGTCGGTGATTACCTTGCTAAAAGCGACACTGTTCGCAGTCAACGCTTTCCTTGTATCTTTGACGCACACAATATCGGGCTGGTGAATTCTTTTTCGGCGCCAAGGAATCGTTCAGGCGAAGCCGCGGGGAAGAGGGAGGATCAGTGATAGAAATAATCGCCACGAATGTATTGGACGCCTGGCTGAGAAAGAAGCACGGCAGAGGTCAACGAAGCATGGGATGGGGTGGGATGGGGCACGCACAAGACATAGTCCCATGGACGTTGTCGCTTCTCGTTGCCCGTGGCGAATTTTCGAATTTTCCGGTGACGCAATCCAGCTTCCTCCCTGCGTCCATCGTCGCCAGTCATACCCAGGATGTGCCGCTCGTCGAAAACGGGATGATTCCCTGCAGCTGGAAAATATAGTTGGAAGGCAGCGCTTTGCGTATGGGCTCGTCATTCCAACTCATGACTGGATCTGCAAGAATATCAACGGCATCCCGACACACACTGTCTGTCGGAGTGATGGGGTTCCCATTTCAATACAGCCTTACAGGGCAGCATGTTGAGGAATCCGACCTGAAAGCGGGGCTTTGTTGCTTGACTGGCAACGATTCAGAGTTATGTGGATTCGAAACGTAGTGATTGAACTAGAAAACGATTTCAAGTCAGGAATCCAGCAACATACTGTGCTGCCAAACCGTTAACTCGTCTACTTCTTTTTCTTCCCCTTGCCCTTCGCGTTCCCACTTCCGCCTTTCCCACTTCCACAGCAGCGGGCACATCCGCCGCGCTCCCCTGCGTCGCCCCTCCCCCCCCCCGCCGCGCCACCCTTCCGGCGCCTCTGCCCCAAGTTCGTGCGCTCGCTCTTCTTGAGCCACCGCTCGGGGTCCGGCGGGGGCGTGACGCCCAGCACCACGCCCTTCGGCAGGCGCACCGTCTTCTTCTCTCCAGCGTCTCCTTCGTCGCCCGGCGCCGCTGCGACTGCGGCAAGAGGGGCGTGCGGCGCCGCGGTAGGCGGGGGCGCGTCTTCGAGCTGGGACTGGACGGCGGTGGGGAGCGTCGAGCGCGTGCAGGAAGGTGTGTCGATGAACTCGAGGTGCGCGGAGGCAGCTTCGGTGTTGGTGAGGATGTCGGCTTGTCCTCGGCCGTCTGAAAGACCCTATGAATTATGGGTCGGTGAGAAGACAAGGAAACACGCACCGGCGCAGAATCGAGCAGCTCGTTGTAGATCTCGAACGCCTCCGCGTACGCTCCTTCGCGGTAGTTCTGCAGGACATCCATTATGATCAATCCTACCCGCACGAATGAAGAATGATGGGACAAGAGACGCACCAGCTGCGCCTCCAAATGGCGTACACCGCGCGCATCCACGCCCTCCGCGTCCGCGCCAGCGCCGCGCGCGCCTCGTCCTTCTTGTGCAGACAGTACAGCGCGTACGCCCGCTCGAAGCTGTACCGTAGCGCACCCGCCCCCTCCCCGCTCAGCGACTCGATGAGCGCGATCGCGGCCGCGGGCTGATCAGTCGTCAGCAGCAGGAAAAGCTTCGTCTGAAGCGCGTCGGGGTCCGAGGCGGAGATCCGGAGAACTGGACGCCCGCTTCAGCGGAAGTTCGGGAGGAAAGAGCGGACACGACACGCACTCTTGTCACACGTCTTTATCGCATTCGAATGGTGTCCGCCGTCGATTTGCGCGCAGAGGGTCTTGAAAAGACGCTTGAGCTGCTCCGGGACGGGGAGCGGTGTCCCTGTCTTCGGCTTGGGTCCGTGCGTGGACTTTGCGGGGGCCGAAGGCTTGGATTTGGGTGCTGGCATAGCTGGTAAACCGCACGGAAGCTGGTACCGTTCAGGGAGCTACATTTGAATATATGTTGGTCTTCTCGAGGATGAAGTGTGGATATCGCACCTAGTGCCTCAGGAAGAACCACCGTTTGGTTTGAGGGTGGAGGGGAAAGGCAAAGTGAATGTGATCCGGGTATCACCGGCATCAATTGTTGGACCTCCGAGTCTTTCCGTAGCCTTGCGTCTTCCACTCAGCGTCCGCTGGCTTCTGTACATAAATCGAGGAATGTGTTAAAAATTGAGGTATGTTTTAGTGGGACTATGCCTTGCTATTTTATCCAGTTGAGCGTTCGACTAGAAA
Organism: Mycena olivaceomarginata; assembly: GCA_029378375.1. Classification (NCBI taxonomy): domain Eukaryota; kingdom Fungi; phylum Basidiomycota; class Agaricomycetes; order Agaricales; family Mycenaceae; genus Mycena; species Mycena olivaceomarginata. The sequence continues at coordinate 41,453 of JARKIC010002862.1, read as the reverse complement.
ACTGAACACGAGTGTATGACCGACCGGCTTCAAAGAAGCCACCGCCCTAACTGAAACATCATCTACTTGCTTACGGCGGCTATACTGCAGAACTTCGCAGTTCTCCCCAGCACTTGCAGTCTCCCAGACATGCTAGATGGGCTGGTTACCGTCAGACACGGACGAAACAAATTTGAAAGTACCCCAGAAATAAGCGCTTCTCAGTCCTTCCCGCGTCGCTCTTCATCTAAAGGGTCGCTAGCTTCGTCCTTGCCCAAACACACTGAATTCTTATAGCAATGTGGGCTGAACATCTTCATCAGAGCGTAGGAAACCGCTCACGACGTGTTCCAGATATCAGCGGTCAATAAGAGTAAGAGTTTTACGGGTCTGGATCCCACCTCTCCTTGCTCAGCATCTTGAGCGTTAGACTGCCGAACGGTTCTCAGGATGGAGGGGATACTTCCAGCGGGGGAAGCGGAGAGCCAGCGGCCGCGACCGACTTGGCACCGCCCGGTGAGGAGGGACGCCGGCGTGTTAGACGACGTCAACCGCAGAGTACCTTAAGCTTAGGTCGCGCGCAGAGCCTTTCTCTAACCTTGCCATTGAAACCGGACACCGCGCCGAAAGAGCAGTTGCCACATCTGATGCCTGAGGCCGACTGGGGAGAACCTTTTCAAGGGCGTGGCACTCCCGTTTGCTTGGCGGAATCGGTGGAACCACGACCGCGACGTTTGCGTGTCGCGGGATGTCGGAGCGCTTCGCCGATACGTGCTCGCACCCTGGACGTCCTCGCCAGATGCCCCCGCTCCCAGATCCAACTCGGCCATCCCATCCCGACATGATCTTGACATGAGATGACCGAATCCAATTGGGTGTCGACTTATAGCTGTGGCAATCTGAGGGGCGATTCGTAGTGTCGCCCAGCATCGCTGGGCTGGTCTCCAGTGTTGTGGGACAAGTCTTGGCGGAAGGAAAGCCGGCGCAGCCTGTCGTGGCTTCTGACAGTCGAATGACTGATCGCCCATATCGAGCTGGCGTCGCAAGTCCGTAGAGAGGGGAATCCAGACCACAGCCTGACACGAACCAATTCGAAAGGCCTTGAAATTGGAGGCAGTCCCGACTCGGAACTGTTGGCCTAAGCATCTGACGACCCCCGACCGCGTAATCTGGAAGCCCAAATAGTTCTATTCGATTAGCAAGGTGTAGATAGAGAGCGTGCTGCAGCATAAATAGATCACAGATCAGAGAATCCGCCGCTCGTCGCAGCTTCGCTGGGTATGAGGACGCGGGCCACGTCTGGGACCGTGCGGTCCTCGACATCAGGTAGAATGCCCTCGATTTTGAAACTCCCTGCGAGAGCCATGAGTTCGCGCGATACGGGCGGTGTGGGCTGAATGTAACGTACACTTGTAATGCCCCTGCACCTTCGCGTGGTATTCGAACCAAACCCACCCCCTTCGCGACGCCCGCGCACATTGATGCGGGCTTGGTCGGGAACTGAGACATCGACCGTCAGCAGCGCACAAGCTCGAGTAGGCCACCACACACCTGCCAGTCGTTCGTCACAATCTTATACGGCTCCGTCCCATAGCTCGCCTACCACCGCGGTTTGGAGGGTCCCCCCAGCCGGTTACTGGTGGGTGCCGTTTGGGGCATTGATCAATGTGCGCTGTCCATTGTATCGACGTCCTTACCACTCTGCAGCTGGTCCGGGTTCAGGACCGAGCAGGAACCAGGGGCGGCGATTACGAGGAGGACATGGGGCAGGATGAGTAAGAGAACCCAGTACAGCGCCCAGGGGGTCATGGGCTTAAGTTAACAAGGCAGAGGCAAAGGCCTTCTCGAATCTTTGATGCCCGTGCGTGCTCCTGTTTGACATCAAGGCTGTCCCGGCAAATGTATTTAATCTCGGCATCTCGGCCGAAGTTAAACTTCCAAGTTGAAAACTTTGTTGAACTTACGAGTGCTTGTTTGAAAACTTGGCTACTGAACTTTTGGCCAGCGATACTCTACTACTGGCTCCACGGTGAGTACTGATTTTCCTTAGTCTGTAGTTTATCGCGCGCCCGGTGATTGCTCGCCGACCTTATTACTAATCGTCGGAGTTTCAATATGTTCCCACGGCCTTTGCCTTCACGTCATTTTGCTCCAGCTTGTCTGCCTCTCCCTCCACCTCACTGACTACTCCCGATGTCGCCGCCCGCCGCGCGTCCGTACCGCCTGTCTGCGTAATCACACCGCCTTAAGTTCGCCTCCCCGTGTTCCGTACTCCGCTTCGCCCCAAGTCGTTTCCGCCTCGAGCGCACGCCGGCGTGCGGCCTGCTGCACCGGAGATTGTGTCCGGCGAGTGGCTGCTCCATGCCGACTCTCGCCACCCTCGTCCACTGCGCAACTCGCAGTACTTTCCGATCTGGCTCTCGCCGGGATTCGCACTGAACCTGGCTATTTCTCGGGAGGAGATGCTAGCACCCCTCCTACACGACCTTTCACAAGACGTCGGTCAGCCTGGAAGACGCGGCCGCCCGTGCCACGTGCTTCTACCGCTGGCACATCGACGCCGCGCTCTACGACCTCTCCCTGCCACGCGTCATGACCCTCTACACGCTGCGCGTCCCCCGCGGGCTGCCGCAGGTGTGCCGCTATGACAACGGCACGGGTGACGTGCTGTCCGTCCCGCTCGGCACCACCACGTTTGTCGCGGGGAAGACGGTGTGGGGTGTGGGTGCTCCTTCTCTCGGAGCTGAAGAGTGTCGCCATGCGTGCGCGCGTCATGTACGTCCCACACCCGTGCGCCGTACGTGTGGATGGGCCCCGCACACGCCAAGTCGATGAGGCTAGGACTCGAGTGCGATGGGATCGAGGTGGAGTTGGGCGCACTGCCGCCATGGGAGGAGGTGCAGCGCAAGACGTTGCCGGTGGTGCGTAATACTCCTTCCCTTCCTCCCCGACTCACACCTCGGACCACGCTGACATGTATGGTGTTTGTAGCTCTGGAAGAACCCAGTGACGGGTGAGTTGGCGCTCCAGGTCCACCTGTGCGGCGCCGCAGAGCTCCTCATCAATTCGCTCCCGGAAAGCGCGGCGCGTGAGGCAGCGCTGTACCCTGACGGCGTGCACCTCACGGATCTGAAGGAGGTGCGGGATCTGCTATACACGATACAACACCTTAACTACTTGATTTTCCCGTGCTGAAATATTATGTGTACTTTGCACTAAAGCGCTTGCGGAAAAAAAGAGTATTCCAGTTTATTGTAATCGGAATCCAATGTAGCGGATGCTATACATATTTTTACGCGTAAGAAGAACCAAATAAAGGCCGTGGATATGGCAGAGATGCAGGAAGACACGTCGTTGTCGCCTGTGATGAGCTGTGACTGGACGTGCAAACTCCGATGATTTGTAATAAGGTCGGCGAGCGATCAAGCAATCAAGCTGATCAACAGACTACAAACAACCGAGGTACGAGGTAAGTCATGTTTGTAGTGTCTGTCTACGAGAGACTAGATTTTCCTTGAATTTTCCCCAAATCAGATCCGACTCAACAGGACACCCGACGCCGCTCCAGAATCCTGCCAACTTCAAGTCAGTCAAGCTGAAGACAGTGAAGCGATGAGGTCATTTTCCACCCATTTTGGCTGCGCAAGCGACTTCAAGGGTATCTTCCCATACCATATGTGACGATAAGAACGACGATAAGAACAATAAGATCAAATGAGTTTAATGGTCATCACATTCTGTTTAAAATGAATACAACGAGCTGACGAGCACAGCCAGTAATTGTCTTCACTCAATGGAGGTGGTCATATACTTTTAGGTCACATCAACATAGTGAAAAAAGTACGGTAAACAAGATGCTTCTCTGGATGGACACTTGGTGTACTTTTAGGTCATGCAGAATTTGGTCTCCAACAGATGAAAAGAACGAGTAACATACAACATACATTTTATTATAATTCATGCTCAGGAGCATTGGTCTCGGCCAGTAGAAAGACATGGATGAAAGTGACACAGAGAAGAATTGACCCGGGCAACATTGGTGGAGCAGGTACTACTACTGAGCTGTTTTGGCCTACCAGCACCAGGCTCCTACACTCTGTCTCTGACCATGTCTGGTTCAGATGTGCTCAAGCTATCATCAAGACAGGTGCAAAGACAGGTGATTACTGGCATTGTTGGGATTCTGACAAGTTACTCCATCCACTTCTTCGACCTCAGATGTCTCTTTTTTCAACAACTCATCAGGTACATGCAAGGTTGCAAGTTCCAGCAAGGATTTATGATGAGCTGTTTCCACAATCAAGAGCTTAGCATCAATTGAGCTATATCTTTGACCTGCAACGACCGCTCAAACAGTGGTCTGGCTGTCTTCCAGAGGTCAATTGCTGTTGAGGTATGACCTTGTTTGTTTGCCAGATCTCCGAGACGCATCATGCACTGTGCTCGGCTGCGATGCACATCCATGTAGGTGAATGCCTCAAGAGCAAGTAAATACAGGTTATTTGCTGTCTCATATTCCTCATTTGTGATGAACACATCTCCCAGAAAAAGCAGTGCTTTGTGGAGTGCCAATGTGTCATTGGATTTGTAGGCATATCCACAGTAAATCACTGGCCATGTGAATTGCCATTCAGAAGTTGGCCAGGCTCTGATCTCAGCAAGCCTTTCCAAGCAAAATGATTGAACATCAATGTTTCCCCAGGTTGAATGGAAGCATTCCTTGAACTTGATCTTTGCCAGAACAAACTTCTCTTCTCTGAGTGAAATATCAGCCTCCCCCATGCTACAAAATATAGTCTCTTTCACATAGAGATGACTGATAAAGATATGTCTTGCTTTGTTCACGTTGAGGTATGCATTACCCGTATCCCCACAAATTGTATCAATTTGTGCAATATTGAGGAATGATACTGCATGCCAGGGGGTATTTTGTCCAGGAGAAGCAGTTTCAACCATATGACTGTAAATGTTTCTGGCTTTAGCATATTCTGACTTCAGCAGATAGTTATCTCCCTGTGATATTGCGATTGTATGGTATAGACGCCCTTTATCCATGCCACAGATACCAAGAATCACCATGCTTCTGTGTAGTTGGTCTATGCTCTGCCGGAATTTTCCCTGGGATGTGGAACACATAGCTCCAACCCACAGTGCTCTTGCTTCTAGATACAGATATCCTGAGTATTTGGATTGTCTTTGTGCCTCAGCTGCATTTATTTGTGCAGTACAATAATCACCAGTACAGCATTGGAGATAAGCAATGCTTATTTCAACAGTACACTGCTGGTTGCTGTCTCCAGATAACTTTGAAAATTCCAATGCCTTTTGAAAAAAAGGCAATGCTTGAGAGAAATCCCATCTGATGTGTTCAAAATGCTCGCCCACTGCATGATAGAATTGTGCTTAGGATGGCCACATGAGATGCAGAATAGTGTGAAGAAGAAAGAGCACTCACATGCAAGGAGAGGATTGTTGACATGGTCAAGAATACTTGTTGCCTCAGTTATGATTTGTTCCCTATCAACAGTGGGGTAGTGGTTGAATGACACCAAAACTTCAGTCATAACTTCTATCTTCAGCTGGTGATCATCCATTCCAGGTACAATGGGTTGAATACACTCCATCAGTTCCAAAGCACCACGTCCAGTGACCCTGTAGAATGAGCTCAGTACTGATATGCTGTGGATGGTATCCCTGAAATCTAAAGCATTGTCATATAACCCCCGTTGCAGGACTCCTTGGAAATTTGCCAGATTCTGGGTTATTTGATTCACCACACGTCCCAGCTGCTCCCCATCATACTTCTTGTAAAGCTCCAAAATTGCACAGAACAGCTTGTGGAGACATTGCAACAAGGGCTGTGGATGGAGGCAAGAACTGTTGAACATGTTCTCGCACAGGCATTAGTGACCTAAGTCGCCGGTTGCTGTCCTGATATGCTAGTGATGTGGCAAGTAACACAGACTTGCAACTGAGAATATTGGGAATTGGAACTTTGATTTGGACCAGTTCAGCATCAGAGAGTCCATCAGGGAGGATTGAGAGAAGGCTCAACAATTCCTTGCTATTGAATGTGATTCGAGGACTAGAAAGGGAGAGCTGAATGGATGCATCCAAATTGGATTTTCGGTCATAGCCCACAGAGAACAGAGCTGTCCTCTCAGTGTCCCATCGAGCCATGACATTTGAAAGACCTTCATAGTCAGACAAATGGGCAATGAGGTCTACTGCCAGGGGCATATTATCTGTGAAGCGAAGGATTTGCTGCATGTCCTTATCTGCATAGATATTATCTGTAATCTCTATAAAGATTTGTTGTGCAGCTTTATCCGACAGAGGTTCCAGTGGAGCTAAAAATGGGTGAGACCAGTGGACTTTTGCTGGCCTCTCAGCCCCTCGCATTGTAATCTGGTAGAGATTAGTAACACAAAACTGAATCCTGGGCTAACCATACCATGAATGCAAGATGTTCCACATCTGCGAGCAATGAAAGGAATTCTTCAATTCCGCCTCGGGACTGGATTGGTTCCCACACTGTCTCGAGATTGTCCAAAATCAAAAGTGCATGTGGGTTTCTTGACAAGTACTGGACAACAGCCCTCGTAAGATCTTTGCCTGGTGTTAGTCCAACATGTAGTCCAATGAGGGCAGCAAGCTCAATGCTGGTGTTTGCAGATTCTGCACTAACAAAGAATCTATGTGGAAATTTTGTGGCAGTGTCTGGATGGTGCAAGACCACTCTTGCAAGGGTTGTCTTGCCCATTCCACCTCCTCCGAGAATAGCTATTCTGGGTGACTCCTGGCTGAGCATTGTCATAATGCTCCCCAGCTCAAATTCACGACCATAGAAGATCTTGGGCTCTGAAGGCAGCAGAGAGAATGAATTTGAGCTTGGAAAACTGTCAGAAAAAACCCAAGTCATAAGGCAGATATTCACCTGTTTCCTGACTCATTTGTACCGAGATAAACCTGATCCTGAATTATTCAGGTGTGGGAATATTCACTGTGAACATACCGACAACCCATCAGAGCTGGTACTGGCATCAGAAAGTGTCTCAATCAAGTCAAGCAACTCCTTATGCATTAGCTCGACTTCCTTTTTCATCTCACCAATGTCACTGAATATTGCAGGCTTGTTGGTAAATCTAATGCAGTGTGGTCAATGTTCTGTAAAAAAATATACATATAGATCACACCTCAAAGACTTCCACAGCTTGGTCCAATCCTGCATGGCAGTCTTTGAGCAACTTCTGCATGTCATTATTGCGGAACAGGTGTTTGATCTTGTTCCCATCCTGTTGCATCTCACGGAAGGTATATACCTTATGAAGGGTCCTAGAGAGGAAGGACATTGATAAACTGGTATCTCCTAAATCATGAATGCATCTAACTTACTCCATGAACTTCCCAATGTTATCCAGCATTGCTGGGGGTAAGGATCCAACTGTTTCAGACTTGCAGATGAAAGTTGATAATTGTGTACAGGATTTGATAAATGCTCTCCATCAGCTGAGCACATTCATTCCTATTGGCTTTCACATTCTATCCAATTCTATAAGCAACTCACTTGTTCAATTCTAAGCCTTCTTACCTGAGCCATGCTAATCAAGGTTTCAATGGTGTTTGCAATAGGCTGAACAAATGGCGGGCCAAATACATCATTGAGCTCCTTGAGAAGTGCCAGGGCCGGTGCTAACATGCTGCAGCATTGTCCAAGCGGTTTTTTGTTATAGAGGGTTGGCGGGGCATTTTCAGATGGGGGATCAAATTTGAGCTGTACATGTTAAATGTGGCTGCTGAGCTGGTTTTATCACTCGGAAACTTTGGAGTTATGAATAGCTGTGCATGTGCTGCCCCATTGGCTGTACCTGTGACATCATTAGATCTTTTTGGGTTATATTCAATCAGCATTACACCTGTCACTATTGTTGTGCTCTTGGTAGGTATTAATGTATTTCATAGATAGATTCACTGTGTATTTGTGTTACCTGCTAATCCCTGGCACCATGAGGGACACTTAGAGCCCCTTGAGTATGGTGGTTGTCATTGGACAAAAGTCCATTGATAATGTGTTGTCATGCATGCCCACGCATCCAGACAGTTTCCACACGTAGAATTGCATGGAAGTGCATCCTCAGTGAGTTGGACATTCATTGGCCATTCATGGAATGTCAAATGTTATCTTATTTAGAGATTGTCAACAGCTCTTTCCAGTCATGAGCACCTGTTTCTACGTATTTTCTACATGTTTTCAACATTAGAAATATTCTGTATGTACCCAAGGTGAACTGTGTCAAATTTCCAATGTGCTGAGGAACTTGCAGAACACAAAGTTGTGTGATGCAGGTTGTCTGGGCTTTTCCAGGACCTTGAAAGAATCTGAGCCCATGCACAGGCAAGGATGTGGGAGCAGCAGAGCACTAACTCTGACCTCTGCTGCTGCTGCTGTAACCATGCCACCAAGGACCATGTCACCCTTGGTAAGGAATCCTGTGGCACTGGAGTCACAGAGCAGTTATAACCATGATCATGCATTCATTGGGTCTGGTGTGGGTGTTCCACTTGAGCATGGCTGTGCACTACATGAGAGTTGTTTGCAAAGATAAGATAGATTATGTAATATATCATGTGCATATGTATGTCAGAAGTAAGGTATTTGAGTAAGGTATAGTAAATGTAAAGTCGGTGGTCATGGGCCACATCCAATATTACTACACTGTCACAAATTGAAACACATGCCAATAAGTTGTATGTCACACATTTGCATGCATTTCAATTCATGTCCACTGACTTCTACCGGGCTTTTATCTAGTAAGCCTGATATGCTCAAGTGCTTTTTACTGCTGAATTTCATTTAATTTGCCAGGGGGTGTGATGCAGGACCCCAAATTTCTGCCAGGGTGTCACAGTCAAGCTTTGCATCTGCTCAAGGGCATCTGCAGGTAGGAGGCTTTGAAAAAAGAATCAAATAAAAGACTAAGGAAATACAAGTGTAAAACTACTACTTATACTGTTTATTGAACTGTGTGAACTATTGTGAACTATGTATAGGCAAATAATTGTAACAATGGGTATAGCAATCAAGCTCTGTCAGACTGTCAAGAGGAACTGTCTGATCATAGAAGAGACGTCAAGTTAAATTAAAAGGTATTGTTAAACACATGTGAGATGTCTGTCAGTTGTGTGTAAGGTATTGATAACCCTGTCTGTGTTTTATGTGGTTTATAATTTCCTCCACTTTGTACTCCTCTTCTCTGATGATCTGTGGAGCTGGCCGCTCTTCCCTTTGATGTGCCAGTGGTTCAACATACAGCGATAACAGCGACTTGTTGAAGACAGGGTGATATCCATCCATATCCAGCAGTCTTAGCTTCCATGCTGATACTCTGACTTTTCCAGGATTTTGTAAGGCCCCAGCCTTAGATCATCAAGTTCTTTGTTGGCCGATTTGTGATGTCTTTTCCTTCCAGCCACAATTTATCACCAACTTTAAATACTGGTACATCACACCATTTCATATCATAGTATTTTTTTTCATGGTTTTCTGGGTTTTCTCTAGCACAACTGTTGCTTCATCACAGACCTTCTTCATTTTCTCAAAGTCGTTCACAGTCTCATTATGTGACTCAACCATATTCTTGATCCCTTTCAAGTGGCATGAATCACCCAGGTTCTACTTTTTCGCACAATGTGTCCGTACGGTTACAGACATGTCTTAGTGGCATGGAACTCTCATGACGCCACCATGTGACCTTCTCACGTTGGAAACCCAACCGCAGACCCACCAGGATACAGAAGATGTTAGGGCCTAGGGAACCCGTACAGATGGATCCTAGTTCCCGGATGCATCATGGCTGACACAGAGGTGTACACAAAGTGCATGAATGGTTGCAAACTGATTGGGGTTTCAACCACTGACCTGATCGGTTTCAACCACTGGAGACAACAACGTTAAGGACTAGGAAACCCAAATGTCGGGTCCCCTAGTCCTCCAACACTACGGAAATGGAACAGGAGTATCAGCATCAACACTCCTTAATGCTGCGGTACAGGAACTGATCATGACAGACCACAATCACTTTTAATTTATTCGAAGCCTATATAAGCTCTGTAGAATCTCCATGTACAGTAGATTCTACCTGTCTAATCTCAGGCTTCTACCTTGGCTTGACATAGGCATTGTCTCCACCCTGCCCCACTTTCCTATTATTGTATTACAGGTCGCGTCCACACCCTGGGTTTTACACCTGAGTGGATATCATACCCTCTTTGACTCGTTCTGGGTTCCGCCTCGCATCCCGACCTACAATATACATCTCCTAGGGAGGACACCATACAGTTGGTCCTACTACTCAGGGAACACACAAGCTATTAGTGTCTATTGGGTTTACCCTGGTTGGGGTCTTGTCGGGTTACTCACTGTTTAGCCGAGCCAGAGGCCATTGCTGACACCAAGGGTGGTACCCCCCCGTGTTTAGATAAAACAGCGGCATACTCGTCAATGAGCTAACTTTGTCATTGTAGGTAAGCTCAGCCAAAGCAAGCCACTCTGCCCAGTCCAACTGCTTGTAATTTACATAGAACCGAAGGAACTTCTTGATCTCTTAGTTCATCTGTTTGGTTTGTCCATCTGTAATCGGATGAAAGGTGGTACTCAAGTTCATTTCCATGCCCAAGAGCTGGTTCAGCTCCTTCATGAAGCCGAAGACATATCTCTTGTCCCAGTCCGATATAATTTTACAAGGAATTCTTTGATATCTAATTGCTTGGCCCCGAGTCAATCAGAAGACTCCTTCGCTTGACAACTCCATGTTTGTGGGTTCCACCTGAATCATCTTTCAAACTTGGATGGTGTTAAAGCTGTTGCTGACCGGCAACAGTCAGATAAGATGCATAGATATGATCTGCCAAGGTCCTTCCGCAATCCGATGCAGATTAAGCGACTTGATTCCCGAGTCCCACAGTCAACCGTTCAATGGAACCATCACGATCTTCACGGGCAGAAGCCCCAGTCAACTTACAAGTGCTTATTCGAAAACTTAGTAGTCTATGTAGCTGAATCGTGGCTGAATTGTTGGTCAGCAAGAGTCTACTGACTACTACTAGTGCCAGCGATAAGTACTGAATTTTCTTGGATTTTCCCGTTTCCATATCCTGACTACTAACATTTTGTCCCTCTTACTTCATGATCCCCAGACACTTGTGGTGGTCCATGACTGTACTAGATCAGAGAGCTCTTGGCCTCTTGACAAAAGAATATGGTAATCCAGGAGCTGAGCTCTTCAAGGATGAATGGTTGCCAGCCAGGTATACCTACAAGCGTGTTGCCAAGTAGGATGCACGACTTGTGAAGGTCTTGATTTTTGAGAGCAGAACCAATCAAAGAAGACCACACAGAGGCATCCTGCAGGATACGGCTCAACTGAGCATCCTGATACCAGTGCATGACATTCTCTTGGAGTAGAACATATGTAGCAGTGGTTAAAATTGGGCCAGGCACTGCAAGAGCATGCAGGATAAGATGTATGTGTTTTTTTGCAGGAGAAGCACCGTAATGGAGAAGGGCGCCGAGAAGACCATTCACCCCACTTATTGTTCTGCTGTCCCACTCGTGATTTTCTGTACCATGAGGGACACTCTCGAGTGCTTCGTATATCCAAGTAGGATCCCCGCTACAGGGTGAGATCCCAGAATAATATGTTTCTGTCAAAAGACCAGCTGCCAGCACAACATCCACCCATCCATTGGATTGGGGAAGGGAGCTGCAAAATTGGTGTATCATGGATTGGCGGCTCCAGTGCGAGTTGCTATATTCCCAGACGTGATTTCCCTCTTTGCTTGCCAGTTGTCCAGTGATTTCTATAATTCTCGCTGCAGTACACATGGAAATGTTCTTGGCTCTGAGATGAGTGAGTATACCGTTGAGAATATGTTCCAAAAGGTTGGACTGAAAGTGTCTGAATGTAAATCAGCCGGGGACTTTGAATGTGTGGAAGTCTCTCTACCTTTTGTCCATCCAACCAATGTTACTAGGACTGGCGCCGGAGAGGAAACTGTGAATACAAAACAGATAATCGCTAAAACTGCCAGAGTCCAGGGTTGGTATTTCCTTGACGAATTGATCAAGGAAGTATTCCAGATTTTTATGCCTCGAGGGTGAATCCGGATAAACGATGGATGGAATAACTTGCAGAGCCCATCTGGTAGCCTGTTCTTGACCCGCACCCCAAAAGTACTGCAGGTTCACCCGCTAGATTTCGAACCACATTTGCCAGCTCAGGACTGAGCATCTTGATGTCAGTGTGGGCATAGTGGAACTGTGGGTGAGTGGGCTGGAATGTTCCGGACTGAAGGGCCCAGCGTAGAGCACAGTAGGCCCGTCCAAGATGAATGGCTGGGAGTGACATTCCATCCACGGTACCAATTAAGATTGGTGTTCCATCGCCAGTACGGAGGAAGTCAAAGCACCTCAACAGGCTGTCGTGCAACCGGTTCAGCTGCGGCCGGACATCTATGGCACTGGGCCATTGCAATGGGTGACCATCTCCGCAGCTAAATCAATCATATGAGGGTCGTTGGAGGTTTCTAGTACCCATGCGACTGCGGGGACTTCGGGAGATGGTTCTGGAAACGCAGCATCGAAGATGGGGGTCACTTTCTCCTGATGAGAATCCGTTTGGTTGAGCTGGCCCATCAGAAAAATGGGGAGCAGATTTCGGGATCTAGGCATGTACAAAGAGCAGGTCATGTGGAGAGAGCCGATCAACCCGAAAGTGAAGGCGTAAACTCGGTTGAAAAGTAACCCGAGCTTGGCCCAAAAAGTTGTTGGAATAAGCCGCATAACGAGGGGTGCAAGCGGTGTTTGGAATGGAGAATCCGGGGCTGCAACAGCAGATATGAGAAGACCAGTGTAGGACAGAAATCCCAAAGACGTGAAGGACAACACAATGATGGCCAGAGAAATGTGGACTCTCCAGAGATATATGGAAAGGGCTGCAGAGAAAAAGAACAATCCGATCTGCAGCAGAAGGGGGAATGTCTGCATTACTGCGTCGAATTTCCATCTGCGAAGGCCATCGAATTTTCGCTGGCGTTCAAGGCCGCGGGCCCCGATGGTGCCTCGTTCGCCTGCAGACAAGTAGTGCATCAGCCACTGTTTGCCCAGGACGGCCAGAAGTGCGGCCAGTAGGGTCGAGAATAAGCTGAGATAGAGCAGGTTCTGGGAAATCAAAACCAGAAGCTGGGGACCAGCATGATGAGGTCGAAATTCTGGCTGGATTTGGATGATAAATGCGGAATCCACGGCCGAAAAAAGCCCAGCCTCAACATGAAATCCATTAGATATAATAACGATTATGGTGGCTGGTACGCACAAAAATCAAAGCCGTGTCGAGGTCTGAGCTATATTTTTGCTGGAACTCTTTGTCCTGTTCATCTGCCAGGGTTTTGTAGGCATTCCAAAACGATGTCTTCTTGTCCGTCACCGTAACCTTTGGCTTCAGTGCTTCGACTGCCTGCTGAAGCCTGGTATGGAGCGGCATCAGAAAGGTTTAAATACCGGGGGATATTCCATTGTGTGTCGCGTACCTGGTTGCTTGCTCTTCGTGCTTCCTCGCCTGCTCCTCTTGCAGTTTGATCTGCTCTTGCTGGGTCCTCACGAGATCGGAGAAGCACAGTTGCAGTGTCTGGATGAGCCTGCATACGAGTGGTTGTTAGCAGAGGCAAGCACAGACGATAGCGGGTAGTTACCTATCGTTTGTCGGAGAGAGCTGGACCGGTACTGGTATAAGGCTGCATTGCAGACATAGAGAGGTCCTTCTGCAAGAATTCGATTTATGGTTTATGACAAAAATCGAGGAAAGCTGTTACATCCGGTGTCCGGCAAGAAAGTCAATGTTTCTCTCATGTCACTTCCGCAGTGTGGTCCCGGCCTCACCGGCGACAAGTTTTATGCGTGGATTAGACGCTGAATATCACTTTATCAGATCGAAGGCGCTCCTTCTCAATGAGAAACAATTTAACAATTAACCATCTATTCCCACTGAGGTGTTATTCCGAATATATCACAGCGCGCACAGCCGACGACATCGGTTCAAGATATTATTTTCCGGGCCATTCGGGTCTTCTACTCCACTTTTAAATTTGCCCGATGTCGTGAACCATGAACCGGAGGTTCCGTAGTCGACGGAGTTCCGGGGTTGAGAGCTTGACATCTGTCCTTCTTCGGGGAACTTTTGATTCGAATCAGCTTCGATTGTCAGCGAGACCCGTTTGAACAGCAATATACAATTTATCATACGTCCGAGACACGTTTGGTGCGGTGCGTGGCACTTTCGTTTAAAAGAACACGTCGGGTAGTGTACAAGTTGAACATAGATCACGTGCCCGCGTTGAATTTGAGCAGACTAAAAGTCATACTACAGCAAATTCATGCATGATGATTCGTACAACATCAATTCAGAAAAACCTTAACAGTAAAATACTCCATATTGAATACACAGTCAAATACCCTATCGACGCCGTTGGTTTCTATCGCCGAAACGGTCGCGCCAGTGGAAAGGTTACCAGGGAATCTCGTCGGACGCAACTGCCCAGAACTCTCCACCAGTCTCGATCTTGTAATTCCACCACCTCCCGCTCTCCTTCTTCGTAGCCCCGTCGACGCGCGATAGGATTCCGGCAACGGAATCCTCCACGTTCACTGGCGCCCGCGGGAGTCCGCTGGCGACGGCTCCCCCGTTCCCCATGTCCGTCGCAACCCAGCCGGGGTGGATGGTCAACGCAATAAGGGACGGGTTCTCGGCATCGAGCGCCTTCACAAGGTAATTCGCCGCGGTCTTTGAGGCGCCATATACAGCAAACTTCAGGTCCACGTAGCCACCGATGGACCCCGCACCGGAAGAGATGTACGCGAGCTTCGGCGCGCCGGTGGGGGACGCGAGGAGGAGTTTATGGACGGCCTGGAAGAGGACGATGAGACCTAGGGTATTCACTTCCCAGTGGTCGCGGAGCTCGGAGAGGGGAGCTGTGGCGAGAGGTCCGATGTACTTTGAGATACCTGACAATAAAGGAAAATTGGCGGTAGTCTGACAACACGAAGTAGAGCGTACCTGCGTTTGCAATTACCACATCGAGGTGGCCGGTGATCTTCTGGATCTCAGCGACCGCCGCCGCGTTGTCAGCTTCGTCGCCGGAGGTGACTTTGATTGGGTGCACGTTGGGATGCTTGGCCGCGAGATCCTTCAGCGATTGAGCAGCAGGGTCCCGTGCTCCGGCAAAGACAATCGTGTTGGGGCGCGCCGCGATGGTGGCGGCGAGAGTATAACCAATTCCCCGATTCGATCCAGTCACTGTGCGCAATATCGAGGGGTTAGGTATACCCAAACGGTGAAGGCAGAAAGTTCAAAATCGATCTCACCAAGATAAACGATTTGATCAGACATTGTGGGTGTCTTGCGATTGTGAACGATGTTGCGAGCGCGGCGCCCTTTATATGTGGCCGATCGGTGAGGCTATATGCGGTACGAGAAGATGCAATAAATCCCGGAAGTGATGCCAACCAAGATGGTGGGCATGTGGGCCTGAATTTCAACCGTATTATCGCGGATCCGGCAAGGATCTGTGATGGGCGGACCTCCTGGCAGAGTCAGCATCGTGAAGGCTTAGGAGCAAGAAGAAGAAAGAAAGACAATCAACCTCTCCGCTATTCAGTCGCAGGTAAACAAACCCGCCACATAATTCAAAACGAGGGTATACCGCAGTGTCAGTGAGCAATGAATGCCTAGTACCACACTTCTGCCTCATGAGTGAATATATAGGGGCAATCGAGCAAGAAGCGCGTCCGAGAGACTGGCTGATAGGCCCAGGTCCAGGCGGGCACGCAGACGGGATGAACTTGAGAGAATGGAAGATATACGGAATGCCTACACGGAATGCACGCACGGACGTCGACGTCAACGTTTACCAGAATCGAAGTTCATGTGGTTGAGGTCCGAAATATTGCAGATCCATAGCAACCTCTCAACACAGCAAGGCGAAAACTGCAATCCAAGATGAAAGTTAAGGAAAAGGAGATTCCAACTCCGCTGATCAATGATGCCGGTCCGTGATGTCCGATGTCCTTTCCTTTCCTTTCCTCATTCCTCCGCTGTTCTTCAACGCGCGCGCTGCCTTGCAGCTATAGTCATATAAATTTCCTTGCAGTTTTTATGTGTCTGAGCGATAGATGAGGATGGTCGTTGACCTTGGAGGAATGGATTCGTGGGTGCCCATTTTGCGCATTCAAAACGAGCTTTCTGACGGGGAATATGCAGCCATCGTAGATGTCGCTCGGTTGCCCTGTACGTGCTTAAAGGACGGGACCAAGGCCTTCTAGCTTCTGCACGGCCGGATTTCCTGGCTCGCCTTTGTAAACGTTTGCCATAAAGTCTGGTGGCCCCGTCGTCAGTGGCCTCAGTATCCCTTCCTGGACGTCTTTTCCTCCTAAGCACCGAACTGCGCTGTCGACCACCGTTGGATATCCGCTGCGGCATCAGACAGGGGTCTCTCTGAAGATCGCCCTCTGCGCCTGTCTCAGCGCTTCTCATCGTCAAACGACTTAATGCACCGACGTCTGTGTTCATCGGTTCTACGTCTACGCAGTTGTTTTCAGCACTATAATGACCCATCCGGTTTCTGCGACGCCTTCGGTTCCTCGCAGCCCATTGGAAGCGGCTCCTCCACCGCGCTGCGGGACGGACGGGGACGGACACAGCCTTAACAGGCCTCCCCGGCCCTTATGCCATAGTCTCTGGCGAATATCCAAGATCAGATTCCCATGGTGTGCGTTCCCGCTACACGGTCGCATAGTCTGTTTACTGAGTCGACCTTTCGTCTAGACCTGCTCGACTACGATGGAGGCGGCGGGAGGAGGTAGTTTGGTTACGAGAAGGCAGTACCTCTTCCGCCCCGGCAGGATGAGGGGCGAGGGGTCCTGACGCATGTCCTTTGTGCTATTTTTCTGGTCGATCTTCCGCATGCTACATCGTCTCCGTCCCAGGCGCGTCGAGGTCCCGCGTGTCCGCGTGGCCGTGCCACTCAGCGCATTGCGGCAGGACAAAGGAAGGCGAAAGCAAGGGCCTTCCGCATTCGGTCCCATACACTCCCAGTGGCCGGCACTTGACATTCTTTAATCGACCCCGACAATACGTCTTCTGTTTGCGACGCTGGGCTACCGTCGTCGAGCGTGGACCAGCTCGGGTACGAACGGCGGTCATCGCTGTCTTCCGGACTGCCACGTCGAGCTCCCGGATCATGGTGGCAAGCAAGCGAGCGCATTTGGAGTGCATCCGCCCCAACCTTACCTCGCCGCGCACGTGCAGGGATACCGCTGACGGGGGCGGAGAGGGGTGACTTCACGAGCCTCACTGCTCGCGCTGTGCTTGTGGTCCCACGTTTGGTGTGCGCGCTCTCACCCTATAAAGCCTTCGCGTACTGACCCTGATCTGCGCGCAGGTTTTGCGAGCTCGAGTACAGGGTCAGACGGAATGGGACGAGGACGTAGAGAGCCCCGCGCTGAAAATGGCGAGGAGGATGGATGGGCTAGAGGAGGAGCAGTCGGCGGGAGATCAAGCTGTGCGACTCGTCTTGCGGCTCCACCCGCCCACCACGAGGACAGGAAGTGTCTCTGCTCACCGGTGCACCCCCCGCGTCCTCGCATTCTCGCGAGACTTCCTATCGCCCTGCTCGCTCCTCTCCTTATCCTCTTCTCGCGGTCCCATCCCGCCCTCCCGCAACGACCAGGATCTACGCTCATGCGGCGTTGGCGCGGGTCATCCTTGACTCGGTCTACCCTCGTGGCGCTCGCCAGTACCACCTTAGCCACAATATACCGTGCGGCCCACCGGTGCGCAAAGTGCCCGCCCGCGACGTCTTCTTCTTCTCGGCAAGCATAGAGGGCTCGTTCACATTCTCGGTGCCACCCATTCCACTGCCCCCCCTCCTTACTCTCACTCCTATCTACAGCAGCTCGCCAGCGCCGCTCAAGACCTGTATTCATGCTGCCGGGACGGACGAAGAAGCTGCAGGGAATGTGGAGTTGGTGCTTTAGCTTTCGCCCGTCGAGCTCTACTACATAAAAGGCCGAGGAGGACAGTTAGCGAGCGAATTCCTGGCACCCGCGGTCATGTCGCATCCATCGGGGTATACATATACCGCCCTCCGTGACGCCGTCCCATCTCCCCTTGGCGCGTGGCACCTCACATATCAGGTATACGGAGCCCTGGCGCTGATCATCCTGCCCTCGGTCGTTTGAGTCACACGCGCGCCTTCGATACCTAGAGACAAATCCGCCTGTGGCAGACGCAGTCTCATACGAATTTTGGGCTCGCGGAGGCCAAAAATGGGTCGACCAATATCCCTCTCCGTCTTCCCTGACTCTGGCGACCGCTCTTGTTATCAGCGTTGGGTAACTCCGACGCACGGGGTGCGTGTAGCTTGAGCCACTAATTGGCACTCCTCCGTAGCTCTTTCCTATTTTGGCCTTACTTCTGTGGCTATGCTGGCGCTTATGTTCGGCGCTTCGCTTCATCGATTGTGGGTTGTCTCGAGACCGGAGGGCCCTCGTCTACCTTCGAGAGTTCTGTGAATTCTCCCCTACTTTCTGGTCTCTCCATGTAGATGGGTTTAATCGAATCTATTGATAGTACATATTGCCTCCGAGTCCGTCACACATCACTCACTGGCGCTTGGCCAGAACTCTCCCCCGAATGTACACACCGCGCGCGGCGATTGGGATCTCCCAGAATCCACAAGCAATTGAGGTCGCAGAGGTACAGACTATGTCTCCATAGATGAACAACCGTTGAACGACAAACATGTCAAGGTACGACTCATGGCGACGGCGCACAATCGTCCGGCGCACTGACGCTCAACGATCTGCATGCCCTCATCATCGACTTGGAAGCACGCATGGAGAAAAATATCACAGCACTGCAACAGGAGAATTCAGATCTAAGGCAAGAGATAAACCGAGTGAGTTCAAGGGCCGCAGTCCTCCTCCCTGATGCTGATATCGATGATATAGCTGAAGGGGCCACGAGTGCCCCTCGAAATACTCTTTTTGATTGTTAAATCAGCTCGAGATGATAAGCAAGCGCTAAAGACTTTCTCCTTAGTGTGCAAGAGTTGGATGTGCACCACGCGAGAGATCTTATTTGCGAGGGTGTCGCTCTATGCGTTTTGGTTCGCCAAGATCAAACGGGAACTGATTTTGAACCATCCGCACTGCACTGTTTTTCCCTACGTGCGCAAAATTGCCATTGACGGCAACCTGGACGATGGATATGGCTACGCGGGAACGCCAAGAGCCACCTGGCTAGATGGTTTTCTCCTGCATGCGCCCAAATTCACTGGTCTGACATCGTTGGAGCTGCACTCTTTCACCACTTTAACCTCGAATACCATCATTCGAACCATGCCGCCAGTCATGAAACGAGGGATTCGGAGCCTAATCACCGTTAATGCCGACATTTCCGTTATTTAGAATTGTGTATCGAACTTGGAAAACCTCACCACTCTCACCTGTGGAGAAATACGTGGAAGATGGTAAGATGCTTCAATTGACGCAGACCAGGCATTTGCCACCCTTCCCTCACGCATTACCGAGCTTGTCCTGCGGGAGTCAAGACATTACCCTCCAGCAAACGTCCCGCAGTGGTTCACTTGTCCATCCTGGTGCTATTTAATCATTGACTGCGAACAATCTACCAATGTCAAGAAGTTCATCGATCGCTTCGGGGCGTCGCTTTCCGAAATCGAGGTGTTGGTTTCTGGACATGAGACAGCTGCAGGTGTGTATATGCGTTACGCTCAGGATAATCCGATTAAATGTCGACTCACAGCTCAATTCCTGGAGTATATTGTACTGCTCAGGCAGCTGAAGCATATCCGATTGACTTTCTCGGGGGGTACTCTGAAATGGGCTCCAGAAATCATCTCACAACTACCACCAAGTGTTAGCAAGATAACTCTCATTTTCAGCAAGCCCAACTTAATCCACAGCGAGAGTGGGTCGACCTGGTCTCAACTAGATCACACTCTCGTTGGAATGGCACCTGCCTCCGTTTGCGACTTGGTAGTCATAGTTCGTAACTATTGGTCTTACCTACGGGAGGAACACAGGAAAGCACTGTTGCGGTGCCTTCCCCGCTGCGTCAAGAAGAAGACTCTTATACTCGAGTTTCAAGACGAGAACAGGAACCCATTCTGGTGCGCCCTCAGCTTGCCTTGTTTTTCAACTTTCGTCGCTCACGACCTTCGCTTTCAGAGCACATTACCGACAACCGAACAGCGAAGAAAAAATAATCAATACGCACGCACCGAATGTGATATATATTATCTCCTCAGATAACTTAAAAAGCAATCGACGATCTTGCAAAGTGAGAATTTTAGCCGGCGGCTGGAGAGAACGGACATAGATTCAGAAAATTGACCAAAGCAACACGCGGTCACATGACTGCGACCAAGCAATCAATCGGCGCGAACTACGCGGTGGAATTTGAATATTTAGGGTCTCTCACACGACGTCTTTCGACGCGAAGTTGGTGAAAAAGAATGATGAAATTGAATATCTACGTTGTACTTGTTTCCTATCACGAGCTCTGCGCGCTGACGCGTAAGTTACTAACTCGCGGACTCTCCACTCATTTCATATTTTACCTGTACTCATGACCAGCCGTCTCATGAGCAGCCTAGCTTATATACGGACTTGTAGCTATTCTCTCTTCCATAGACCCCGGTCAAAGGCTTTTGACCGCCACAAGGTAGTTTAAAACTTAGGAAAACTGTAAATTGATGCAATTATTGATCCTATCGAATACAAATTTCTTGCCGCTTCTCCGCTTTTTTATATACCAGTGCTGACTAAAAGCCTAACGAACCCTGACCGAACCCTAACCGCACTGCTAACCGCTAACCTGAACCACTAACCGGTAACCCGAACCTCTAACGCTAACCTGGTTACCTGGCCCAATACGGCGCTTCTCGGGTCTTGAACGCTACTTCATGGTCGGCCATCTCAGACCGAGTTTCATCTAGTTATCATTCAGTTGTTTCCGTGGCCACTGACAGACAATCTCCTCCGAAGACGGACGGATCTTTCGGTGTCGTACTTACATAGTGAGAACCAGTTTGAGGTGTATCTGCCGAGCACATCGGCCAAAAAGTCATTCCCTTCCGTACGACCGTGTGCTGCGTATGATTCTGTAATGGTCTAAGCGGTTTCAGCTACCGTCAATCTGTTCTTAAAAGCGAGAATTTTGAAACGTAAACGCCAGTAAATCCCCCGCCATTTGCGCCTTGTCCTTACCCTAAAAATGCTCGCTTTCTTTGCCATCGCTGCTGGCTTCGTCGCCGTTGCTCATGCGGACCATCGTATCACCCTCCGCGTGCGTTTCCGTTCCATTTTACCGGCCAACGTTGGCTTTAGTCCTCCATCGAACTAATATTGGAGTTGGGTTTTCTCGTACCTAGAACAACTGCAACTTTGGTGTCGGGATGACCCTCAGCAGCTTCCCGCACAACGGCGTGGACTACACGGGTCCCACAATCCCAGATATCCCGGCCAAAACGAGCCACGATATCTTCGTCCCACAGGGGTGGAACGGACGCATATGTGATCGTCCCCCGAATTCTGGTGCGAATTTCCTTGGCTTTGAATGTTCCCTGGTCGGTCTTGTCACTTACTCCCGGTGTTGCGTAAACTTTAGGATGCCAGAATGACTGCTTCGGCGGAAGTGAGTGCTTCAAATTCAAATCAGCTCTCACCGTCGTATACTTACAAAGGACGTTGTCGCAGTTGCATTCGGAGAGGCGCCGTGCTCCATGACAGAGGCATGTCTGCCATCCCGAAGTTTTCTCCTTTGATGCTAAACTCTAATGAACGTCTACAGTGGATCTTCGACTCTTCCCCCATCGGCGGCAACACCGACTACGACATCAGCAACATCCAGGGCTTCTCTGTCGCCCAACAAATTATCCCCGACAGTGGCGAGGTCCTCACATGCACGGATGTGAACTGTCCGTGCAACGAGGTGAGCCACCTGAGCTCCAGAAGTTCCATGTTGGCCTCCTGCTCACGGATCACTGCTAGGCTTACCGCCCCGGCGACATATCCGGCACCTGCGGCGGGACCGGCCCCAAGGATCAGGCTACCAGGGTGGCGCCCAGCCTCGGCTTCACCGTCGTGTGAGTTTCCTCGTTCCCCTCTGTGTTTATTTTTCTGGAAACCAATGAACGGCTTCATATTAGGTACTGTCCTTGAGCTGGCCAGTTTTTCCTTTCAAGGTTTAATTGAGGGATATATGGACGTGAAGGAACGTATACCACCCTGTAAGACCGAGCATATTGCAGATCCTCTCGCGCACTTGTCTCGCTCTAACAGTACAGCAGTAACACTCTAAGAGTGGATTTTTTCAACTAGCACACAAATAATGGTCTAGCCGAGGCTTTCCAGATAAGGACCGAGTTTACGCCCCATACGCCTGTTCAATTTTTGAGAGGTGAGAATCTGCAAAGCCCCGATTTGATTACAACTTGTGTGTGTGAATTTCGTAAAACCCACGCACTCAGCAACGGCCAGTTTGTGAACCACCGCATAGCATTGAGGGCAGATTCGAAATCGTGTACGAGCGCGCTTTCTGCGGGTTGTCGGGAGCGTGTGCCCAAGCCAGGCGCACAGCCCGCAGGGCACCGATTTCGTCGATGGCAACCTCAGACGCGGCGGCACAGATATTCTGCACAGTGAAAGGAAGAGGGCACAGTATGGTCAGCAAGCAAACGAGTGACGCCATGATAAAGCCACGAACGGAAAATAGTGGACAGATGAACGAGGAACCGAGCAGGTCGGCATTGACGGCAAGCTGGAGGATTGCCTGCGCGGCGGCGAGGCACTTGCCTTTAGATTCCATGTTGGTACGCACAAATGTGCCGTGAAGTTGTATCACGGCTGCGTGGACGATGCTGCGCCCCACGATAATTCTGCGACGAATACTCGCAGACTCCAAGGCGGGATTATCCATGAAGGAGAAGGATATCTGAGCTTGGAGGTCGGCGATGCGGCTATCCACCCCGGTGAACTCGGCCGAAAAGTCGGACTGGTTCAGTCCCATGTCTGTAGACATCAAGTTCTTAACTTCTTACAGGATGTGAGGCGGCGAAAGGAGACTCCCGCACCAGGGTGCCAACCGACCACAAGAGTATAAGCTCGTTCCCATAGAATGACCGCCTTCGCAAGGAGGGTCTTCGGGGACATAGAAGCACTCCGAGGCTCCGTCCCGTGCAGAAATTGAGAGATGGTGCATCCCTGTATGCCTCAGGTCAGAGAAGGATTGGATATGTATTGACATTGCATAGTATGCGTACCGCGTCTGGAAACGGAAGATCGAGCAGCGTCTCGCTGGACTGTTGCAAGTTTGGATAGGTGGCCATCGCGACCCGCCCATCCCATGTCCAGAATAACTGTGGTCCAACAAGCGTCGACCCGTTCAGTCTCCTCGACCCTCCCCGCAGCATCGCGAATAGTGGCTGCAGATGGATTGGCCAGTACGGTACTGACTGCGAGAGATACGGTGGCCGCGGTGTGATATCTCCCTTCCAGATATCTGCCAGAGATGTAGAAGTAGTTGGAGATCAGAATTTCAGCTTGCAGGCCGTGTATCGCCTTCCGAGGATGTATCCCAGCGAGCGACGCAGGCAGGGAGGAAAGTGCGCGACCAAGAAAGGTCTTTTCGTGCGCTTTCCAGGCAGGGGAGTCGCTGAGTGCGATACCGATGAGGTACACTGCGGTCAAAAGCGCTGGCGAAGGCCTTGAGTGATGGCCTATGGGATGGGTGAGCAGGGCGTCGCGGCGAAAGCGCGAGGTGTCGAGGAAGAATCCCCAGTCTGAGGCACAGGTAATGAATATGTCGACGCTGAAACTCTGTGTTCAAACTGGGGACAGCATAGAGCGGAATCTGTTCACAGATTTTCAACCATGGCAATGGGGGGTTCTGGAGAGCTCCACCATGCATCAGTTGCGGATGCAAGCACAGGAGCTAGGGTGCTACAGTCGTAAGCAACGGACTATGAAGACATAGCGCACGCACACGGAGGATCCAAGAAATCCAGGATCTGAGCCGGGCTGGGGATATGGGACCGCTGCTGAGGCTGTTTGTACGGATGGTAAAGAAATACGGTCGTGTTTTCGGCCTCCTCCGGGTGCTCTAGCTCGTATATGCGGCATTCAATGCGACCAATGTCCTCCTCGAGGTAATCAGCCGTGGAGAAGCCTTGGCTATCGGCATATTCGCACTCATCACCTCGATTAGAACGCGCACACGGGCCGCAAACAGGTTTCCTAGTACAGAGAAAGTGATTCAGAGGCGAAGACCAAAGGAAGGTTGAGATATCGACGGACTGCGCATCACATTTCTTTGGTCGGTGATCAGAAGGACGCCGTACAGAGGAGTGAATGGACTCACCATTTTGCGCCGTCGACAATAGACACAAGCTCGGCCCCTAGGCAGGAAGTCTTCGCGTCGGCCCTGTTCGAGACGGAGGGCGGCGGGTGAGGAGGGTCCGGCCATTGAGAGCGGGATTCAGGACAAATGGAATGAAAAACACCCACTCATTATATAGGCCCTAGATAGATACGTGCCCAGCATGCCACGGACGCTCCCATTCCGATCGCGGCCATGAAAGTTGCTTGAGTGACTTGTTCGGAAAGTTCCGCGATCACAAGTGTCCAACAAGTGTCACAACAGCAAGTACTAAATAATTTTTGTTTGATTTCACAGTAGCCTTATTAGTCCGGTTTAAACCGGAATGAAGCTTTGTTGCAGTCTTATATCCACTCGAAAAATCCGGAGAGGTCTGACGGAAAATTCCGCTCAAAATGTCTTGCCGGTTGGATCGGGTTGGGTGATATAAGCACAAACACCCGTGCTCTCGGGCGGAAAAATCTATAGAGGACTTTGGTGTCCTATGGAAGTAATATCTGTACCTAGTTATGTCACTCGCAGACTGATTCGAGCGTGGTTGAACCAGCAGCGTTGCATCTCGGTAAACACAACTTGTCACGCACTGCCACGGCGGCGGACGAGATCGGGATTCGGAGCGAATTCAGCCGATAATTACAAACTCGAATTGTTCAACTCGGTTATTCTAATTCCGTGCGCTGTGATTATGAGCGGAAAGGTAATGAGGAGGTATGGATTATGAAATCGCGTTCTGTAGGTCCGACTTCAGAGGCCGCCAGGCGCCGCAGAGTGCAACCCAACAAGGCTCAAAGTTCAAACCACGTTCAACTTGCGTTCAACTCTGGTACATTGTTGTCGTCCAACCGGGTTCAATACACAGAGTTGGAACATTCCAGCGAGGACGAAGCCATCCCAGTCGTTCTACGTTCCATTTTCTGTACCGCCTGCTGTGCAACTTCGCTATTATAATTTCCCTCTGATTCTCCTCTCCCCTTTGTTTCCTTTGTCCGGTCCATTGCATCACGACAAGCAGAGTCAACCCTGTTCGATTCGGGGGCAGGCCATGTTTACGGATCCTTCAGCTTTTTCCCTCGCTCATGTTTTCTTCCACCTGGTGCGCGTAACAATTTTTCGCTAATTCATTTCATTTCTGAACACATGGGTGTAGGCAGCCGCAGATCTCTCAGCCACCCCACTCCACCCGAGCGTCTCGGCCCTTCCCAAACAGCCAACAAAAGAGGAGAAACGAGCGGATGAAAGTAAGCACACACCAGCCATAATGAGGACCTGTAGTGCTGGTGCACGTCCGCAATCGGTCAAAAGGCAGACCATGTGTATCCAGCGGAATCACAGTATTCGATTCGGGGGCAGGGCATAGCGGGTTGACACTATTTTCCTCCTCTCGCTGAGGGTTTTTCTTGTTGGTAGGAAAACCGGGCGGATGAACCAAGCACTCACAAGGAAAGTATGTGAAGACCCGGGGCACTGGTGTGCGTCCGCAAAATGTGAACTTGGATATCTCGCAGTTAAGCGGAGTCGACCCTGTTCGAATCGGGGGCAGATCATTACGATCGTAAAACTTTTCCCCTCTCATTCCTGCTTTCTCCCTCTTGTTGCGTGCAATGCTCTTGGGTTGAATTCATTTCCGAATACCCGGGATTAAGCCTCTGCGGATTTCTGAACCCGGGCATCTCGGCGCCGACTCATCCAACGAGCCAACAAAACATCCCTCAAAAAAGGACGGATACAGCGACATGAATCCGAAGATCTGTGGGCCAGTGCGCGTCCATCAGCTGTGGCATGGATTCCATAATTCAGGTTCAAGCGGAGTCACCCCTGTTCGATTCGGGGGCAGGTCATTGGGAGGCATCCCTTAGTCGTTCCCAAGGGGTGGCACGTGAGAAATTGATGGTATCTTGCCAGTCGGTCCCCCTGGCAGACCCTTAAAAAAAAAATTGGAAGAGACCTACTGGAGCTCTGGATGAGGTCAGAAATGACTGTGGAACACTTCATCATTCACCTGGTGGCTGCCGAGAGCTCAAGTCCTTGTTTCTCTCAATACTCGCTCAAAATGGAAGTGACGAGATAGTGTATCAGTGACTCTGCGTAATCGCAGCCAATGACAGGTGGCCATCAGTCTTTTGACAATCTAGTTGTCGTGTTGTGCAACACGTGAAAACGCCAAAAAACGGTCGAAAACACCCGGAAACGCGACAACACTCTGCGCCAACAACATTTTTACAAATCTTGACAACACCATGACAACGCGGGCCCAATATCCCCACCCACGGCGCCGACACATCAAAATTTACCAAAGTTGAGATGAAACCACTATCCTACACCATATACCTGCCCTTCCCATAATTCTTTGACCCCACCAGCGGGCTCCAGCACCTGCGCAAAAATGATGATTTTTGATCACAACACGGAAACACCAAAAAACATGTGAAACACAACAATCAAAATGTCAATTGGCTGATGGCGGTGAGGCTTCTTTTTCACTTCCGTCCAGGAAATTCGAGAGTTGGAAATCCCATGAAACATCCCGCGATCAATCCCATCGGCACCCAACAAGCCGACCGGCAATCCAGGGGCCGCTTGGATGACGTGTTGAGCTCAACGCACTTCCAAACAGTACTCAACGCGTCAACCTTTCTTTGCCAAATAAGGACACGCATCGCGTCTTCCTTTCGTCTACCATCTCCTCTCCGTGTTACCCCCAACTTCTCCACCCGATGAACACCCCACAGACCGCCAATGGTAACTGCTGTATACACTGCGGTAACCAGCTCACTGTCGAAGTCGCCGAGGGCGGCAAAGTCCCTGGCCCCAGTTTCATCAGGGTATGTCTTCCCGCCCATTCCTCATACTCGCCTAGGCTAAAACCGCCCTCTTTCTATTTCCCAGTGCTTTAACGGGCCCATTCCCGGAAAACCACATTACTTCTTTCGTTTCCCGCCGCAAAACCGTGTATCCGCACTGCCTACAATGAACACTGCCCCATCCGCCACGCCTGTTGTCGCCTCATCTGCACAAGCTGTAGCCCTTCAAGCCAATCCTGTGCGCCGTCTTTGTCCTACTCCTGGTTGCGGGTCTGGGCGCATCCAGCCCCTGCTTCCGGTCGTTATAATCCAGGAGCGTGAGGATGATGAATGCATCCCAGATATGATCTGGTGTGAGGACACATCCAAACTGCCACCTGCCGGCGGCGAAATCGCGTTCCTGCTGTTGAGATAAGGCCATATCGTACGAGCGAGCGCAGTTGGTCGCCGAGACCCTGATAGACCAATCAGACCAATCAGATCATGCTGTTAATACGAGAGTGAGCAACGTACCAAGCGACTAACATCAGGCTGACCCAAAGGCCAACAAGCTTTTGTTCCGCAAAACTGATGCTCGCCTATCTGGAAGTATGCCGGTTTGTCGCCGTAGTAAGTGTGCATCCCCGCCTGGACTGAGAAATTGTGGTGGTAGTTTGTGTTGCAGTTGGAGCAATAAAGATGGACGGCCCAAGCTGGCACTGCTCCGCTCGCTTGTGTATAAACGACGACCTGTCTGGTCTCGGCCTTTTTGAGCGCGCCGGTCCCGGGACAGTCCGGGCAATAGTGGCTTGATGGGTAAAGAGTCGGAGAAGCTAAGATATATTTTAGACCTGATATACTGAACCGAAAGAGTACTTACTGAGGCCGAGCTTCCAGCCGTGCATCCGAAACAGTTCCTCCTCGCTGGTGGAAAGCTTTGTGTCAGAATGATGGATGGCCAGATGTCTTCTTTAACAAGGTCCCACAGATTTAGCACAGACTCGAACGGGATGCCAGTCGCATCAGAGACGAAAGTGTGAATGGACGGCGGAAGACTTGGCGGGTACTGCATCGGGGGTGATGGAGGCGGGCTGACCGAGAACGATATCATTTTTTAGAACAGAGAGTACGCAAATGAAAGTAGTTATTTGGGTTATGAGGAGGTCTCTGAGCCGTGGGTCGCGTCGCAGCTCGGAGAACATGGACATGCCAGTAGCGTGTTTGTTTGCTATTATTACGCTTTCAGGTGCCCATGGGGGGCGCCGCGATGCCGAAACTGTCCCGCTTGATGGCAAGTCGACCAAAATCCCATCCGTGTCCCACCGATCATCCCATGGGACGTGGGATTTCCATATCCCAAATGCTCTCCTTCCGTCGACGTCTCGACATTCAAACGCGTCCGAGGCCGTCTGCTTCTGCGCCGCCGCTGATTTCGGAACTACAAAATGTTTGGCTCAAGCTCAAACCTGGACCCTGCGCCGCCCGCTACACCCTTGCACACCAACACACTTGTCCCCGGTTGCGAGCACGAGCGACGCCATCCAAATGCCCGATCTCTTCTGCGCACGGATTCGGATCGCAGCGGGAGCAGTAGGAGGGTGGGGCACAGATACGAATCTGGGGTCGACGCCGCCGAGTGCGCGCGCGCGGGTGTGGGTGCGGTTGTGGGGGTGGTGTGGGCGGTGATTGTGCGAGGGAGTGGATGGGTGGTGGGGGAGTGTGAGGGAGCGCGAGCGGGGTGCAATGGGAGTGGTGAGGGAGGGAACGGGGGCGGGCAGGTGTCGATCTCGATGCAGGCGCCGTGGCTCGCAGGGACGCTAACATATTTTTTTGCAGGTGGCACGACACCGGGACACGTCCATACATGCTCGCACAGCTTCACGGAGCTGCGAGCCTGGGGAGGAAGACGGGGGGGGAGGTGGAGCCCGCTTTTGAGCGCAATAGGAAGGAGGGGAAGGACAAGCGTGGGATGGGATTCCCTTCAGCTCCGATGGGGGGGGTTATGTCTTTTCTTCTTCATTTTGCACGAGAATGACGCTGATTTTCATCTTCGCTTGCAGGCGCTGCGCAAACCAAGAACGTCTTCGAGTCTCCGCCGCTGCTCGCTTCCCCACATATTAACATTCTCGAGCCCGCTGGTCCCACCGACGCCACAGCGACCAGCACCAGTTTACAGCTCACTGCGATGCGCACGTCACAGAGGATCCGTCACCCCCACGCTCTTCGACCCGCCCGCATGGAAACTCTTCCGCATAGAAGCGTGCGGTACAAAACTGCTGCACAAACGGCCTAGCGACCCGCGCCGCTGGGATTCGTGATTTTCTCCCGCCACATGACCTCGGTAATCCTGATTCGCATAAAACCAAGAGGCAAGCAGATCATTGATTTCGCACACAGATCAACACACGTGATCAACCATCCCTTTCCAAATTCGGAAGCTCGCCACTTACCGCCATCTCGCTCGACCTCAACGCATGCCCGGTGCCCGGATAACGACACCCGTCTCGACGTACTGCTAACTGCCTCCAGAGATCACCAAGTCGCCGAGACAAAGAAAACGAGGATCCGACTGACCATAGAGGAAAAGTAATGCACCGTGAGGATGATTCTCCCAAAAACAATGTTCCGCGCATCTTCATTGAGCATATTAGGTATTAACAGTATTTTATTCAATTACACATATTTACCGTTGTCTGTATTACACGGGGTGCGACGAAACAGCTTGATTCTGGTCGACGTCCGAATTTGGAAAGGGATGGTTGATCACGTGTGTTGATCTGTGTGCGAAATCAGTGATCTGCTTGCCTCTTGCATAAAACGACGCGTAGAGAGTTTCACTTGTACTACATACGTAGATATCACAATACGAACTAAATTTTCTGTTTCTTGTCAATGCCCATAATGCCGTCGGCCCAGTCCTCGTTTATTTCCTCGTTTTCATCGGCGGCGAATTTCCGCTTCAACCCCTTGGCCTTCTCAAATTCCTGCATCCACTGCCGGTAGCGATTGAAGCCGTCGGCGAGAAGAGAGTGTTCAAGATCCTCATAAAACAGTTCCCAAGCAAGCGGGACGAAACGTCCTTGCAGGCCTTTCACAGCTTTCTCCAATGTGGACTTTCCCATAGCCCGCCCAAGCAGCCTGATCAAAGCATTATTGACCTTGTGCTGCATAGCCAGCAGGATGGGGTCCCTGATACCATCGATAGGGTTAAGACGGGCCTGAGAAACAAAACAAGACACGTCAGAAACCCATGGAGAGATAACCGAATGGAAGCTTACGAATTTATCTACGCGCCCACCCCGATGATGAATGCTCAAATCAATCTGGTCTATTTGGGCCCAAGTGTAGCCGAGATAGTTGACAGGACCAAGGAATTTGCGCTTGGGATCCGTGGGAAACTCAGATACCATGTTGGGCTCAGGAGCAGTCGAGGGCATCTTGTACTTCACTGGGGTGTGGATGTCAATGCAGACAACCGCGAGGACCTCTGGGTCCTGAAGACATCTTTGGACCTTTTCTTCCAAGCTTGGGGTGCCCTGGGACCAGGCGCACTCGAAGAGAATCTGATATTGGACAGAGGAGTTTGTGCATCGCTTTCCGAACCCAAAATCCGGAGTTACTGTTGACTTGGAGGAAAGCGGGATCGCGTGGTTCGTGGAGACCTTGAACCGTTGGGAGGAATCAGCAATGTAAACGTTCGCAGCTGCGACAAGGTCTGCAACAGGTTTGAGGAGGGCCTGGAGAGTCTCGTGAGTCCCGCTTGGGCGGGTAACGATTATGATCTTCTCCGGATACATGTATTGGAATCTTATCAAACAAGGTCAGTATGAAATACATAAAACTATGTGCGATCAAAGACGGACTTAAAACCCAATGACTCGGTGTAATTCGCATAAAAGAAATTCCACGTGTCAAAATCGACATCAGCGATATTATAATTCTGCAAAATCAGGGTCAGAACAGAAACCAAGGAGGAGAGCCGACGGACCGCTTCCCAAATCCCGGTCGAAGACAAGTCCGACTCGAAGATTTTGATTTTGTTCAGTATCTCAGCGACTTTCTCCTAGAGCAGTATGGAGGTTAGAATGCGATATTTGGGATATTGGAAGACAGGCTAGTGCACTTCAAGGATCTGCGTCTTATCGAGGGATGGGGCAGGTGTATGCTGCTGAACCGCTGGCTTGGCTGCCGTGACGGGTGCGACGGGCGGAGGCTGGGCGATTACAGTTGTCATGGACTTGTTCGCCGAGATGGGGCGCTGCTCAGTGGCGGGAGTGGGTCGTCTCTCTTCGGCGGACGAGCGAGGAGTTGGCCTAGGCGTGGGATAGACCTTGAAGTCGTTCCAGTCAATCGTTAGTCTTCGACTCTTCGTGGGGTTAGCCAGTCTTTCAGGCAAGATGGTTACGGATGTTCGTTAGGCCAGAGTGCTCCAATCGCTCCCCAAAATGGATATCTAGATTAGAAGATGATGAAGCAGACTGGAGGCCAACTGAAGGACGAGGTGTGAGCGCGTGTTTGGCTGGGCCGTCGAAGCGGGCTATCTCTCACGGTCATCTCCGTCTTGGTATCCGCGTCATTCAGTCTTCGGCTCGAGTCCTTCACTTTCCCTGGTTTTCGTTCTCTGTCCCTCTGAATTTTTCTCAGTTCCTGGCTCGATTTCTTGAAACTGTGGACCTCCGAGTCTATCTCCCGAGCTCCCAGACGCTAAAGTTCGTAACCGGTACTAATTCTCTGCCACTGGCAACGATCTCGTATTAAAAGGGGACGAATGGGTCTCGAAACCTGCCACCTCTTGGCGCCCCGGACCTGTGATGATAATTTCCTCCTTCTGGAAAACCTCCAATTTCAATGACGCGCATGCGGCATCTCTGCCATTCCCGTGGAGAACTTCCTCCTTTCCTCCCTCTGCTCGCTCCCTAGAACACCGCTAGTTTCAGTGCATATCCGTCGATTCATCACAAATCTTCTGTGTTCCTTAGGCTGCTGTTAATTGACGTTCAACCGTAACAACACGTCCTCGCCTGTCCATTATTTTGGAGTATTGACCACATCTCACGGGAAACCCAAGTTTTGTTCGTGCCGTCTTTGTCCTTTGCATTTCTTCTTATTGGGGTTCCGCGGGGTCCCGCTAAGAATACGGGAATTATTCCACCCGAACACAGAAGGAGAACAGCTCGTGCACAGGATTCGGGTTCCACACCGAGATGGCCGTTGAAGAAGACACTGAGGTGGTACTACCTCAAAGTGCTGCCTATCCCCAAAGAAGCTTGAATGCCTCCTCTCCTCTCTTTATTTCGGCACTGCTGGGAAAGAATATCAATGCAGTGCACATGCAGAACAGATGACGGCGTCGACATTGTGTACTATGGCTGAGCAAGTCGGACCCTGAGGGGGATAGCGGCTCTTTCCTTGCCCTTGGCAACATTGAAAATGGCTCTGGTGTGCATGGTCAACTTGATACTGATCACCATGGATCAATTTCAACCCTCCTCACTCCAAATTTGCGTGGAATCACAGCTCTTCCCCCGACTTTGGCAGCACTAAATTGGGTCTGGTGCGCATGAGCAACTTGATACTGATCATCACGTTCGATTTCAACCCTCGACATCAGCAGGAATGGATTGGGTGCGGACGGTTACTGTGATAGGGATCACCGTGTTCAGTCCCGACCCCTCCTGCCCCCTATTATACTTTCGAAGTCAGCATCCACTCAAGTGCTCTAAAAATTTGGTGAAGCTGAATGGATTTGAGAGGATTCATACCAGCATATAAGATTGAGTAAGGCATACACTGAAACGGTGCACTTCTTATATGACTAGGAATGGCTAATTGATAGGTATTGCGAACAAACACCCAAAATAACCAACCACAACCAATCTACCTCCAAAGATCTAAGTGCTTCTCTTTGTGAGTTCGGGTCCGGGCCGTAGTATGCGACCAGCAGGTTTGAACAAACACAAGTTTGATTTATAGGCTTCCAACAACACACTCTACAACGTACTAGCAATATGCAACCGCCAACAACAACACTGCTAGGAACCTAGGGATGGTCCGGGGGTGTGTTTATATGGGGTGGATACAAGATGGCTGGACCGCTAGGTCGAGAACACCAGGGCAGAGTATGTAGGTTTGTGAAAATCCTCGCTAAGGGCAATCCCAAAGACTACTGAGGCTAACAACAAATGGACTTCAATCCTCAAACGGCAAGACTCTCCTTGACCGCCGACCTATTCCTTAACCAAGAATAGGAACCTTTCCGCTTTTATCGGCACTAGCTCACTACAAGCGTCCAGCTAGCAACCCAACACACTACGACAGAGCTTCCGTCTATATCGGGGTGAAGGCGAAGTAACTGACAAGTTATAGCCAAACTAGAGGTGGGGGCACCTAGTCCGTCTTCTTCTTAGTGGGCTCAAGTCAACACACAATCCACCTAGCAAGTGATCCAACACACTACGACAGAGCTTCCGTCGTGTCGGGGTGAAGGCAAAGTCACTAGCGCAAACTGCAGTTGGGTCTCGAAGAGAACACCCTTGTTTTATATGTGGAGGTCTAGGACCAACAACACAAAATCCTCAACTTAGTCACTCGATGTTTCCAGAGTCCACAGTTTACTGATTCCAATATAAAGACTACTACAAGTGAAGTTCGGTATCAACCTCCACTAGCAGCCTGAGTCCACTAGCACCAGCTTCGTCCAAAGTCTGGAGTGTAATGTTCTTAGACCCTAGTCTGTCCTGCGCTCCCTTTTATACTACTAGGTGTGAGTTACATGTGAAAGCGAGCTGAATAATACAATAAGCAATATTAGATGATAAGAAATACGGTCAGCCAATGAGACGACTGCCGTTTGGTTTTGGGATTGGTTTGGTATACGCCAGGTCAGCCTCGCTGACCGGCTAGTGTTCAACCGTAGGTATATCAATGGATCCTCAGCCCTCCGTCTATGCTGAGTACCCCTTCTGGATCAACCGGCGATGTAGCCGGCGATCTAGGTCATCTCTACTCTGTCAGAGCGTCGATCTATTACATCTAGGCGACGCAGTGTTGCGACCGACATCAAATGGTCATAGCTCGTTGGTCAGAACGTCGATCCACCCTCCGAACATCGGTACAGGCTGTACGATCGTCCCTAGCTCCGTTCCAATAGTCGACTGGCTATTCCCCTTCGCCCTAGCTGCCCAGATCGGGCACTAGCCGCGTGCTGCCTCATCTCATATGTCGTGGTATGTCTTTGTCAAAGCCCTAGCCGGTCGCTAGTAGGGTTATTCCGCCTAGCGCCGTCTAGTCGCTTATCTAGAGATTAGATAGTACCACCGGTTACCGCGCCGAGCTTCCTAGCTTAAGGCGTAGTCCCCTAGCTGTACTTCCATCGTAGATATCCGTCTGCTAGACCCTCGCTAGCTCCGTTCCAAGTCATCTCTGGACTACTAGAGTCTCCTAGGTCATGTCTCATGAATGTATAGGCAGTGGTTTAATCCCTGGTTGTTTGTACACTCAGCTAGCAGCTAGCGCGTCACACTAGTGCAGCCTCGCGCTACAGTCAACAGTTAGGGCTCGCTCTGACTCTCCTTTATATCACCTAACAAGTGGTCTGCGTACTAGCTGATAAGCTAGTAACAACAGAAGTGCTAGTTGCTTCCCGTTGTATAAATACTGGTCATAGGAAATCGCAAAATTAGCCCTAGATGCCGCGCATTTATGTTACGCCGTTTCAACGCTCTACTCGTACCCAATATCACTAAGTTCAAGGGTGGCCTAAACACAGTTTGGGTAGTTGAGTTTAGATATGCGTAGACATGTTTAGTCGGCCACACAGATCCCGTTTAGACGACTACACACAGTGTCCGGGTAGCTGGGTGTAGCCGAAGCGTAGACAACTACGCAGAGTCTCTATATGTCAGTGTAGTGAGGGTAGGTACATCCGCAGAGCTGCACAGACTAGAGTTTCTCTTGCCAGCTCAACATCCGCAGCGGTTGTTGTTACAGTATCTTAATCCTGTGGAGATGACTACACAGACCTACCATGACCTACACTGACCTACGCTGACATGCACTGACATACACTGACCTGCCCAGAGCTATACAGAGCTACACAGAGCCTGTCCAGCCACCTACACAGAGTGATCTGTAGAGGTCTGCGTAGGTACCTGAACCAAGCCTCTGTGCAGGGAGGGTCTGAACGCAGTGAATTTGACTCAATATGTTGAAGCCCACCGCCATTCATGCCCTTTCCTCTTCATTGGGCTTCGCGGAGCCCTTGCAGCAAACAAACAATGCTGTTTCGGAGGCACTCCAGGCGTATGCACTACGGATGCGAAGTGTGGAGCATTCGAAGGATTCACCGTTACTGGTTCTGTCCCGGTGGGAGCGACAATAGGTGCTGCATAGTGTTTGAGTGTAAAGCTCCAAACAGTCTGGGTAGCCAGTGTGTTTGGGTACGGAGCCTTTCTATTATCATGAATATAGTTCTTCCTGACGATGACATTCAGGTTGACAGCCCTACTCAGTGCCTCGGGGGTACAAAGACAGGTCTTTGTCCAGAACCTAACGGCTTCAAACGCTGCACCAGCGGAGTCCAGGGTCGCTAGGTCTAAGTTACTTGTTAGGTTGGAAAAGGATAAGGCAGGATACAATGTATAGTGCCCCTGTAAAGACACGCGCAGAGAGTTTCACATCAGCTCATTTTATACTGATTTTGTTCTATTCGTTGACCGTGAGTTTGTGGCTTGAGAAAGCCTGCCGCACTTGCCATAATAATTGCTCGAGGGCTTAAAGAGCCGTCCTCTCAGTGTGTACTCCCCCAATTTAACCTCTGGAATACAGAGAACACCCTCTCCGCATAAATGTGTCCTTCACGGTACATGAACATTGAGAAAGCTTTCGGATCATGGCATTGACTGCCTGAAAAATAATTTGCAAACGGGAACAGATCTAGCATGTAAAGTCTGACTTACTTAGTGCATTCCTATGTAAGGTGAACACTGAGATTTCTGAAATTTGTACAACTCCGGGTCGTTATCGAGCAGAGGCCTGCACCGGTATGAGAGCTGAAGACCTTGGCTCCAGTCATCTGTCATTTATCAGGAATGTGTTGAACCGCAGCGGGATGTTTCTCACATGCAACAGATGAACCGCCTTTCCAGATCTCCTTCCAGCCCCCCCAAGCGCCT
This sequence comes from Mycena olivaceomarginata, assembly GCA_029378375.1. Classification (NCBI taxonomy): domain Eukaryota; kingdom Fungi; phylum Basidiomycota; class Agaricomycetes; order Agaricales; family Mycenaceae; genus Mycena; species Mycena olivaceomarginata. The sequence goes on along the minus strand of JARKIC010002862.1, from coordinate 5,006 downwards.
TGATGAAATTAACCTGCGCCACGGAGTTCGATGCATCGATCAAGAAGTATACAACGGCGATCTCCAAGTTGACTACGTTATCGTGAACTTCGGCGCCATTGCGAGTGTCGAAGGTGAGTGGTTTAGCACCATACTGCTTCACAGATTCGGCCTACGGCTCAGTGCGGACGAGGGAGTACAAGTTCCTGTAGGCCAGAAATCTTTCCTTCACAGTCGCGAGGCGCGCGAGAAGGGTACCGCCTATGTAGTCTGAGGCGCCAGTAACGAGGATGTTGTAGGATGTGACGCCACGGAGGTTCCCGAGTGCTGCTGCGGCAACCGGAACTCAAAGCGGAACACTTGAGCCGTTGAAAAGAGTCTTGCTGAGCCAAATGCGTAGTGAAGTCTCAATTCAAAAGAAGCAACCTCGCCGGTGGGTATTTGGTGTATATTGTGCTCATCAGCGTAGCCTGCTACGTGGTGCGCTGCTCGCTGAGGCTTCCCCGTTGTCTGCTGTCTGAGGCCAAGGAGTAGTTCGATGTGGAGTGGTTGAGAAGGCTCAAAAATCTTTTGTGGAAAAAAATGATTGCTGTTCGATGCCGTATTTCGTTGCTTTACTATATTGCTTTACTTAAGTACTGTAGTATTTCGTTCGATTCGTAAGCCCTTTTGGGGCTTTCGTATGAGGCCCTGTAGCACATGTGACTTACGAAAATATTTTTGTAGGCCCGCCTTTTTGCCCGCTTGGCGCTGCCTCTGCCTCAGGAGACACGCGAGCTGCTCAAAAGTCCGGACAACCTCCTAGAAAAGCATTTTCCAAGCTCGCAAGCTTCGGTACAGGAACTACTTGTCCACAAAATTCCCTACCAGCGCCCGAGTGCCCACAAGATGGAGGCCACTGCCTACCTCACCTCACGGAGAACGGGTGCCGGTGGGAGTAGACGATTCAACGATGACAATCAACTGCCCATCAGCGGGTGTATTTTGGTACGCTATACATAGAATAGCCTGTTTGCGCAACAGCCATATGAGCCATCTGATGGCTTTTTTGTTGTGCGCATCATATGGCTTTCAGATGGCATGACTTTTGAATCAGTTCACTCATTGAGCTTACTTTGTATGTATTCTGGCCGTATACGGTGCATAACACTGTTGTTGCAACATTCGTGGTTGGAGAGCCCCAATTCTCGTTGGAAATTTCAATATCCTGATGATATTCACTGTAGTAGATGAGTGTGATGGTTCGGCAATTTGTTTTTGAGAGAGAACTTGACACTTGTAAAAATGACAAACATTTCTGAGGAGAATCAGGGTAGTATATCCCCAGCCATATAAGCCATTAGCCATACGGTGTGCACTGCACAAAAGCCATCTGATGGCTCATATGGCTGTTGCGCAAACTCTCTAATAACGCGTAGGGGTTATTTCGTCCGACGAAGAAGAGGAACCGGGTTGTGCTGCAGAGGATTGCGCCGAGACGGGAGAATTAGAAATAATTGAATGTTCTGGACTTGCCTGTGGTTCAAAGGTATTGTTTTTCCCATAGCCCTGACTCTCCATTCACGGTCTTCGCAGTTCCATCATTATTGTCTCGGTTTCAAGAAGCCAGGACCCTCTTGGTTTTGTGACGATGAATGTCGCAAAAATGCAGGCGGTAGGGTTCGCAAAAAGCCGCGGATCTGAGTGGAGGCAACTGTAATTAAATCTACAGAGATCAAGAGATGCGGTCGCAGTCCACCTGTTCTATGAATTAGAGCGCGGTCAGGCGGCGGAGAAGTAACGTAGGGCCTTTTTTCCGGCGGCGTCGCGTAGCTTAATTAGAAATTACCATATTAGGGCATATACGTAAGCATTACGACAGTGTGACTGTCTCCAGCCTCCCACTAATTCACTTTTTCGACCCTGTGTAGAGGATTTCTTGTGGGTACCTCTTGGCTGTGACTTACAAAAAAAATTCGTATAAATTCGAGCCTGTGACGCGTGACCTTACGAAGGAAATACTACAGTATATGGGTCCCGACTCCCGAGTAAGCTTGGGGCGTCTACACCACGGTGGAATTCTTACTCTTGCTGATGGAAATATGACGAAATTACTCGTATAAAATAGGGTCGTCAATGATGGCCGCACTGGAAGCGACTTGGATCTCACCCACGGTGTCATCGAAGTGATGATTCACACCACCTTGCAACCGACGGTCATGGCGGGACAAGGAGAAGGGTCGAATCCCGCAGACGAAAGGTGCGCATGAATAGCTACGCCCAACAGAAACATCGTTCCAACACCCTTATAGCCCCCAATGTTAATGACGACGCAGAGCCGCGGCCCGCTCGACTTTGGGCAGTGTACGTTTCGAGTATATACAAAACCCGACACAGCGACACACCTGTCAAAAATCAGTAAATCCGACCACACCCAGGAAAACCTGCACGCAGATCAGGAAATCCGACACATTCCGCCGCAAGCGACACGGTCTTCAGGAAATCCGACACAATTCCAGGAAACCCGACACACCGCTCGGCTATCGTGGCTTGGCAGTGGATGCCGTTACTACTGATCTAGACTGATCTGCTAGTCTGCTTCCTTCCCCCCACGTTCCCGCCGCCGCGACACCACGTAATGGCGGAACTTGAAGCGCTTCTGATGCACCTTGTATTCTGAGGTTCGAGTCGACGTTCCTTCAATTTACTTACTAATATTCTGTAGGGCAGCAAAGGCTGACCATGCCATGGGGTGAACAGTTTGAAGCATTTCTTGCCAGTGGTGTTATGGCCAGTAATCGTAACGAACTAAGCCATCGAACTGCACATAACGCCAAGCGTCATACCAGTGCTATCGAGAAAGCTAAGAACATGTCTGCGGGGAACAACAAGATCAAAGAGCTCAAGGCCGAGCTTGCCATACTCATGGCGGAGGCAAAGGTGAGCTCATTTTTTCCATGTTTTGAATTAATCTTAGCAGAATACAGACTAGCTCATCGGGTGTTGTTCGTGTAAACCAGAATAGCAAGTCAAAATCACTCGGTATTCATCCTTGTCTTTGTTTCCGATCACATATTCACCTTTATTCGGACAGCTAAAGCCGCCACGAGCCTTCAACAAGCGAGGGTACGAGCTCAATTTTGTTGAAGTGTCTGCCTAGGGGAGACTACCACGAGCCGGCCCAAGCAGTCAAAAACAACGACTACGGACAAGATGGAGCTGGATGGCGTTGAAATGGTTTCGCTGGAAGGTATGTGGCGCTTGCTGATACTTTCTTGTCACGTTGATTTTGTCAAAAGTACGGATTGAACCTGGGATCCAACCTGATGCGCTTGAGCCGGAAAATGATGTAGATTCAGACAAGGCATCTCCATCTGAACCGAACCTTGACGTCGACGGCGAGGGGGACAGTAAGATAATATCCATGGGTGACTTGGACGTTATTGGCCTTGTATTGGCCCTCAAGTTGTCTCTGGTGGGGATTCTGTTAACTCAGGCGCAACAAAAGTCTAAAATCGGACTCAGTTCCCACATTCGCACCGTCTCCGGTCGCTCCTCCCCAGTCCGAGCCACCGGAGCCACAGCTTTCTACCCGACGATTTTCACGAAAGCGGGGGCATCTAAAACGCATGAGGATGCTCCCGTGCGGAAATCCAAGAAGACAGAGGCTGCTGTTGCACCTGAGCCATCAAGCTCCGGAAAGAGACGGTCAGTAACACGCTCTTACCACCTTCCGATCTAACAACACCCCCTTAGAACGACGCGCAAGCATAAGGCATGGAGCATCAAGCACACAGATGACCGAATTTACACATCGTTTGAATTTCTTGCCCAATTTCCGGACGAGTATCGAGCATTGTACGGGAATACTGAGCCCCGCGTAGTTGTATCTTTCGCTGTTCTTGATGTATCTGCGTTCATATACAATATTATTTTCTCCAAATGATGTCTTACTCTTGAAACGGAGAATCGATGAGAATGCGACTTGGATTTCTAGAAGACTAAGTCTCTGGATACTCCTCCCCGTCGCATACCTTCAAGTCTGTGAGGTGGAGTGTAGCTGGATAGGCAAAAACAAGATAACCAGCAGCACAGTAGTTGGTCGGTACTAGGGCGGCACCACACTCTAGCGCGATCTAATTCCATCAGCTGTACGAGGGAGATCTATTGCGGTTCACTTTAAAGATCATTTGCTTGATTGTGGCGCTCTTGTTACATGATTTTAGAAGGAATGTGAAGAGTGAGAGTGGGTTTCGACGGCCTGCGGATTGGGCCTCGCTCGTGTTCTCAAGCCAATAGAAAGTTAAGGATATTTTTGTTCAGGAACGCACGGGCACAGTTCCTTGATCTATTAACTAATGATGCTCTTTTATACGTGCACAGAGCGTCGACGGCTCAGGGGAGACTGGGAATATATTTGGGAGCAACGCTGTTTAGATGCTTGAAGCATTTAGTAATAAACTAGATGAACATGGACTTGTCGTTGAATCAGCCCGCTCTCACTGGGTCAAGTTGACTGAGCGCTGCGGAGAGCATGGGAAGCCTTACTCAACGGCTTTCCAGGACTCCAGGCTGCTCTTGTTTCTTGCAGAATCGACTCAATGCAAGGACGCCAAAGCGGTCGGCATACCGCGGAACATATTGTGTCGCATATACCTAAATACTGTGCAGAAGGGTCGGTAAGTGTGTAGTTCAGAACATTCTTGTCAGGAATTCGATGTCGACTATCCAAAATAGCGCGGCTATAGATATCATCAGTAACCACAATGGAAATCTGGTCTGAAATCACCTGGGCCCGGCACGCAGCGAAGAGGTGGGTCGCCAAAGATGCACGAGCAAGGAGAGATTCAAATGCTTTCGCCCCGCGGATCTTAAGCACTGTTTGAACATTTTGAATAACTACATGTAGCTTAATGTTTTAAAAGTATCATGTTCCTGGCACCAGTCATGGAGGGAGGTTCTGTTAATCGAAGCTTGGATTAAACATTGTACGTTGGCTGTTCTTGATTGATGGCTGAACAACTTGCAGAGGAGTTTGATTAGATCAA